>WTSP01028068.1:86843-108378 GCA_025331215.1 Actenoides lindsayi | reverse complement strand
GGAGGATGAGGCATTTCCTTGGAGTGAGAAAACTAACAAACATGGGAGGTGCCCAAAATAAAAGGGAATGAAGAGAGCTCTGCACCTGTCTGGGATACAGCTCATCTTACAGCCGCCACCGCCTCGCTTCCCCAGAGCCGAAGGGCTCGCTTACCCGAACGGCACGGCCAGCAGTATTTTAAGAGAGCTGTGGATCAGACATGTGGGCTGCAGCAGGGAGGGCAGCTCCTGCCTGTGCCCCGTGGGGCTGTGAAGAGGCCGGGCCGTATCCCGTGGTGCAGGGTTATCGCTCCTTCTTTATACCCGGGGGTGTGTATTAAAAACAAGCAAAAAAACCCAACCAGAATGTGCACACGCGTTTTGCTCGTGACTTCAGTAGGATTTCAGCCCCAGAATTAGGGGCCTTTTGGAGGGCACCATTGGCAGCACTCCCAGGTATCAGCTATGCAGAGCCACCCATGACCACCGTGGTCTCACTGCAGCACAGCAATGCAGGCTCAGGAGCTCAGAAATTGCCAAGGAACTCCCACCTGAAGAAAGCTGTTTGCTGAAAACGTGTTTGAGCTGAGAGCAGACCAGATGCAATCTGCTCTGCTCTGGGATATCCTGACCTGGGAAAGGTCTTCTGCAGAACATCATTCTGCAAGAAGTGCTCCACAGAATTTTGTTCATCTGCTTGCGGTAAACACTGAGGCTGCTCTGGAAGCAATATAGAAAAGTACAAGTACTGAGGAACAGAGTCGAGCCAACATCTCTGCTAGGGACAAAATAATGCAATAGTTGATCTTGAGACATCTCCTTTAGCATTTTCTCCAGTAGAGAAACATAATTGTGTCTCTCACTCAGTGCTGCTAAAGTGCAACTAATTACAACCCTCCCTGCTTGCCGACAGGTCCTCATTAATAGTCTGTTTATATTTCATCTGATATTGATTTTTTAAATGTGAACACTTACCAGCTGAGGTGGGGAGACTGCAGGAACTGTTCCTAGAGGATTAGGTACCACGGTCTTCTGGATGTGTAGGCAACCTTTGGGGTTTCCTTTAGTCCTCTGCTCCTCCAGAAATTAGTTTTGCTTCTGCACTTGTCAAGACACCCACCCAGGCTGCCAGCCCTTGTGGAGAGGACGACTTCACCTCCACACTGGGCCAGAAGTTCCCAAGTTGGAGACAGAGGCTCAGCCCATGGGCCGAGGAGTCCTTTGTCTCTTGCCATGGTGGTTGCAGGGGCCACAAGCTGTGGTCACCCAACACCTTCCAGCAGACCCCAAAGACACCCCGAGCCTGTGCCACAGAGCAGGCAGCAGCACCCGTGCGACGCAGCTACAGCAGCTCTTGTAGCAAACCCACAGAGCCCACGGGGAGAAATAACCCTACAAAACAGTTTCTTTCCCAGGGACTGGTGGCTTTAGGTCACTTTTGGGGGGCTGGGAATGATGCTGCAGTAGTGGGAGTTTTCAGTCTCCCTCGAAGCAGCTGCCACTCCTGTTGAAGCTCATCGAAGCCCGATCACACTCCCAGCTTCACTCTGCAGGGAAGAAGAGGGAAGGATGAATTTGTTCCCCTTCTGATTTCACTTTAGTTGTTTCCTGGGAACAAAAAAGCGTGATTCTTGTCAACACTGGAAGAGACACAAAGACCAACACCGACAAAAAAAAATTAATGAGTTCCCACCCCTGCAGTCCTTGGAGGTTGTAATTAGTCTAAAGCATGATCATTAGCACTTGCTTCTCAGCAACTAGAACCTTGCTTTATGCCCACATTGGCAAACACACTCTCACTTCTTATACTCAACTTGCAGAGGACCTGTGGAGTTTGTAGCATCAAGGATGCAAAGTCAGGATGCAGCTCCAAAGCTCGACTGATGTCTAGTGAAATTTAACAAGACCCTGCTTCAAAAGAAGCAGCATTACATTTTTAATGCGTTCTTTTTCTGGTTTAAAGTCTGTTCCCTTTAGGCTTTTCCACTTTCATGAGAACTCTTGGTTCTGGTTTAAATGTCAGCCTCTAACATTTCTCCCAGCCCCAGACCAGCGTATCACAGTCTTACGCAGGGCAGTGAGCGGCTTCCTTCACACGTGCCTGTGGTCTCTGGGCCCTGTGTTCCTTGTCCTGTGTTCCAAGCACCCTCCCCAGTCCCCTTTCCCTCTGGTTTCCACCACAAACCTTCCCTCCTTCCACTGATTCCTACTTCCCTGGCAGGACCAAGGTCTCAGATGCCCATACAAGGTTCAAACATGCCACCCTGCTCCCCAGGGGTGTCTAAGCCAGCCCGGTCACGCGTCAGGCAGAGCAATGTTAATGCCTCTAAGTTATAGTTCAGTTACAGTTACTTTGGATCAATATTTTTAAACTTTCTTTTCTCTCCCTTTCCCAAGCTCCCCTTTCACGTTAACTCCTTGCTTCAAACTGTCCTCGTTAATTTGAGCTGACACTTCTGCATCTTTATTTTGACATCAAATTGAGATGCTCATAAAACGAGACTGGAGTAGCTTTGACGTGATCTTGACATGATAACATGTTGTGTGCAGCTTTCCACTGGCATTTTGTTAACCCTTCTTTTGACATTCTGGTGCTGTCACCTTCCCTCAGCTTGACATCATAATTGTAACATCATCTCCACACTGTATTGACATTATCATCAAATTAACCTTACGATCCGCTGAAATAAGAAAGGGAAGGAGAGAGGTTGGCCCCAGATGTGGCAAACTGGCTTCAGGGTGGCAGAAGTCACTTCTGAAAGAAAGAAAGGGTCTTCCAGGTGAACACTGGAGCTACTATACACATCAGGGCAAGCTAGTGGGAAAGCAAATGAGCACTCAAGAGGTTTTGCATAAGAAAGAATAGGAAAAAGTCACAAAAAAAAATAATAAAAAAGGGGGGTGGGTGTTACTCAGAATACTTCTGTTTAATTAAAAATAGTAATAATAATAAACAATAGCATAAATAAGCTTGCTTATTTTGCCACTTCGTTAACGCTGTCACGCTCGGCTCTGGAGGGGCGTCCGGCTCTGAACTCCCCGCGGAAGCTGCCAGGAGCTGAAGGCAGGGCCGTGCAGTTTGCAGGCTCCGGGGCTATTAAACTATTTCGGATGAGATTGAACTCAGGCCCGACACTGTTTATAAACACAGATGTTTTTATAACCTAGCTGAAAAGTTAATCGTCCCATTAATGCCTATTTCTGGGCATGCCGCGAGTCAAGAGATGGGAACGGCGGCTGCGGCGACTCCAAGCGAGAGCCCGCCCGGCCAGCTCGGGGGGGAATCCAAAACAATCCCGTGGGGCCGGGGCGGAAAGCTGAGCTCTGCCGGGCGCTGCTCTCGTTCCGGGCATTAATCACCTCCTCGCCGCGCCGGCTGACGCAGCCCAGCAGCTGCCCGCGGCCGCCCCGCTCTCCCCGGCCCTTCCCGGGGTTGACGTTGCCCGACGTTCAGATGCGCCGGGGGTTCGGGAGACCTTGCGGATCGCCCAGCACGCTCCCGCGGGAGCGCCGGTCTGGAGCGGGATGGACGGGAGCAAACCCCTGAAGGTCCGGCTGACGTTTTCCGTGCTCCTGGTCGGTGTCTCGCTCCTGTTCGCAGCCGTAGTGACTGACCACTGGGCCGTGCTGAGGCCCAAAGTGGGGGAATATAACGCGACCTGCGAAGCGGCTCATTTCGGGCTATGGCGGCTCTGTAGAAAGCGGATTTTTATGCAGGAGCAAGGTCCCAAAGGAAAGGGCTGTGGGCTGATAAGCCTGCCGGGAGGTAGGTGACCACCCGCCGATGCATGGGAGGAAGCACCAGGCGCTCGCGCCGGGCTTTGCTTAGGAGATGCAGGGATGTGGCAGAAGGGACGGAGTCCGTGTTCCTCTGGCGATTAACGTGGCGCGGGGCTGGCTGCGCGGGGCCGCTTTCACCCTGGCCTGCCGACACACCTCGTTGCCATCCCTCTCGCTGCAAAGCGCACGCGGTGCTGCCTCGTACGTCTATTTGTGACCGTATTCGAAGGCTCTTGCGCAACGACGACGGTGGAAGGGGGAAGGGGAGGAGGATCGGACGCGGTGGGAACCGCAGAGTGAATTTGGGATGGAGGAAATTCTGCTGGCATTAGCCAAGGGTCCCGCAGCACCCAGGCAAGAAAGAGGATTTATGGGTCCACCTTGCGTAGCCGGATCTTTAATATTTCCAGATCCATCCAGCTACGAAGGAACAGCCTGTTCACAGCAGGCAGTAGGTTATCTCTGAGCTGTTTCAATAAAAAAAACCTGTTCCTCAGGGCAGGGAGGAAGAGGGCCTGGCAGTACGATTTGCCAACTTCCAAAATTAATAATAATCATCATAATCAGAATGTCATAAACTGAATTTGAATCAATTTCTCAACGACTTACTGAGCCACATCACCTCTCGGCCAAGGCCGCCTGGTCCCACGTACATCTCCGCCGTGGATTCCTCCAGTGGAATCAACAGGGAGGGCAGCGGGGGGAGAGGGCTCAGCTGCTTTCCGGGAAGCCCGTTACATTCCCCGCGGTAAAAGGAGCTCATTATGTTTTTTGCTGATCGCGAAGTCAGCAACATTTCGCGCCGCGTGCACTAACGCGCTCCCTCCGTGACTGAGCTACGCTGCTTTTTCAGAAGGCTTAGAGGGTGCTGGATGCTTTCCAGAACAGAAATAACAGGATCGCCTTCATGTTAGACTTGCTGCGTGAAATGCAATATATATGTTAACGCATATTTGAAAATCTCCTGTGAAGAAATCTTACTGCCTGGGCTTAGAGTATATTCCCTGTATTACTGCAGTTCTTTATCTCTTTGGCCAAATGACATGTTCTGAAGAGAGGAGCTCAGCCACAGCGTTCGGATCTGCCTCTAACCAAATTTGGGAGCGTGTCATCCGTGTGCTTAATGTCTCTGCAAAGGTACTTACCAGCCTAGAAACATCCTCTTTGCTGGCTGCCTTTCCTCACACGTGGGGGAAAACTCCCACAAAACAACGGAAACTGGTGGATAAACACCAAAATTGCACAACTGCGGGGTAAATATAAAACTCATAAATAGCCAGCTGTCTGGAAAAAGCCGATTCGCAGGCTGGGCAGCACGAAAGCAGCTCCTATCTTTGACAGACATCAGCATCTGCTTCCACAGCCACTGAATCACGTCCCAGCCTCGCTCCGCCGGGCACAGCAAACAGCCGGGCGATGATGGCGGGGCTGAGGCACCCACCCCACCCCGGAGGTGGTTTTCCAGCTTTTAAAGATATTTAGGAGTTGGGATTACATCCTTTTTTTTGCGATTAGCATCCCAGGTTTCGAAGGGTGAAAGCCAAACCTCAGTGATAATATCAATATTTTAACCACGCCAGGAACAGAGCGAGGAGCAGAGGGGGAGAGCACGGCCCCCGCGGATCCCGGCCGCTAAACGATGCTGCGTCCGCACGGCTCGCCTTAGATTGATTTCACACTTTCTGGGGAGAGATGTCGGCAGGGAAACACCGGGGTTGGGAAACCTGCAGCAGTCACAGCGAAAATGTGAATGAACAAACGTGCAGTAAAAGAGCGGATGTGGGCACTGGTTTTCCTGAAAATCGTGAGACATAACCAGACATTACTGCCAGCGCTGGAAAAGAAACATAAGAATTTATCACTGCATTAATAACCATTTACCAGTCGCTCCCTGAGGAGGAAATGGATGGCACGATTAACATTATTTATTAGGTTTTGAGCTCAGCACGGTGCAGAACGGGGAGGACGGCTGGGCTCGCAGCTCACAAAGCAGGGCTATGATTTAGGCAGGGCTTTAAAATTTTACAGCTCTCTTCCGAGGATGTTGACAAATTGGAAAGGGTTCAGCAGCCCGCTGTAAGAAATGAAAAGATCAGGGCCAGGGCTGCTAAAACTGGGCAAATCCAGATTAATGCTGAGACGGTTTTAACTGTGGTCAGGTGGCATTGGGGCAGGTTACTACTGGTTGTAAATGGAGTTTGCCTTCACTGCCAGTAACTCCAGCATGGGTGGGGATGCTCCACAGCCTGTGTGTGCTGCCAGCAGGTTAAATAGGTCCTCGTGTAAATATGGGAACCTGAGTTAAGGCAACTGGAGAAGAAACGTGGCTGAGCAAACAGGTTATCTGTAGGGGTTACCAGCAGGGCTGGCTCGTCCCCCGTGTCTGTACAAGTGACTCACTCTGCAAGACTGGTGTGAAATTAAACTATTTGGAGATACCATCTCCAAAACTCAATGTGAGTCAAAGGCTTGTCAGCCAGGTCAGAGCCCAAGGTCTGGCCCCCTCCCACCACTCAGCCCTCACCTTCACACCTCCTCTAATCACAGCAGCAGGTCCTGTCTCCCAGATTTAACACAACCAGAAACCTCACATTAAAAACTAGGTTTTTCTGACTGACCGATCTGCCACAAAACCCCACATGCTAGTGTCCATCTCAGGTTCAAGAGCAAGCCCCTTCCCAGCCCATCGCTCCAATGTTCATGGGTGACAGCTGCCACATGAGACTCTGCATGGCCCGAACATCTCGTGCCCTTCCAGCCCTTTCTTCCCCCCACAAGGTCTCCATTTTGCAGACCCCCAAGTTTCAATCACAGTTCAATGGGACTTCACTTCTGCCGCATCCCACAGCTGCCCCCAGCCCCATGGCAGTGAGTGGCAGGGGAGGCTGGCTCTGCACGAATAAATGAAAGATGAATTGGCCCATTTGTCCCCACACAGTGCTCACCCAGGAATGGTGGATCTGAAGGGAAAGGACCTGTGTGATAAACCACATGTTACAACCCTGAAGAACCTTAATGACTACAGAGCCCCTGGACTGTTCCCATCAGCACCCTGAGGTGACCTCGTGGCAGAGATAATGCAATTAAGGGTGGAGGGAAACAAAGATTGCCACACAGTTTCCATCCATTATAAAACCCATTTTAAATCCTATCTATTATGTAAATGTGGTGTGACACAAATGGACTTTTCTCTTATTAATGATGGCACCAGAGAAGCGTTGAAGTGCCTCAGTTCTCTTGAATAACAGGGAGCCTTGCTGAAACAGATATTCCCAGCTCAGCAGAGCACTGAAACACCTTTAAACTGAAAACAATACATCATTTCACCAAAACAAATCTAGTTATATTTTCCCCACAATAAACACATTTTCCAAAAACACCTCCCCTAGAGCCAGCTCACATCTGTGATAACCACATTTATTGTACCTTGGCAGAGCTTTGCTATAAGCCACAAGACACAGAGGCAGCTCCTTTTCCTGCAGATAAATCCATCTCCAAAAGCAGGCTTTGTGTGCTCCTCCCTCTGATGAGCCTTCACAGGCTGGAGGGTGGACGGGGCTAGTTTGGCTCACCTGCAGTGGACACAAGGCTGTGCTGCATCCCCCATCACACCAGGTCTGGATGGCTTCACCTTGGGCTTTGTACAGTCAGCACACCCAGGGACTGCTTTGAGTTCCGGTTTTTCAGAGAATTAATTGAAAGCCAAACCAAACAATCCAAAATAAAGTGACCCGGTTTTATCCCATCTCTCTCCCCTTTAGCAAAGGAGCGAAAAGATCCCAAACTGGGATCACTGGACATGATGCTCAGCATCAGCCACCACTCGGTGGCTGGCAGAGGCAAACAACCTCTGCTCTAGGGCTCAACATTTGCAATTTCAGTCATAGAGGTCTGAGTTCAAATATGTCCCCTCCAGTCATTTGCAAGGATAGTAAAGAACAGGTCAGGAGATGCCAGAGCTGAACAGTAGCCTAAGTCTCCAGCAAGAAGGAGCTGCAGATGAAATAAAAGTCAGCTTATAAAATTAAAAAGCTGATAAGAGCATCTAGAAGGAATCTTCCTCTAATAGGCCCCAAAATGCTGGTTTACAATTGCCTATCTCCTGGGAGAGAGAAACTAAATCCTCTTTGACTCAGTAACTCCAACGTCTTCTGTTTATGTGGCAGAAAAAGCCCACAGGACCCAAGAGGTAACACACAGTACACTGGTATCTTCCTGCAACTAGAAACTAATGCTGTAAATAGCCACAAAAAACTCACTTTGTGCCCCGAGGCAGAAACCCACAGCACACCCTGCACGGTCCTGCCTGGCTCAGGCTTCAGCCCACAACCTGCCCTGGGGCAGCCTGTCCCAGCCTGCATGCTGGAGAGGACCACGAAGTCCTCTCAGACTTTCTCCCATCATCTCCTGGAAACTGGTGCTAACTCTGTTATTCAGTGGACACGGGATGCTGGTGTTAACTGTGTTACCAGTGCCTGTACTTTGTGCAACCCTGGCACAATTTCCTGGTCTGATGGACGTCCAGCCTGGGGTGCAGGGGCAGGCTCTGAGCGTGTCCTCTCCAGCCCTGCTCAGCAGAATAGTGCAATCAGAGCTGGCGCCGCTCAACGCCTCTCCGTGATTGCACCCTTCCAGCCAAATTCCTGGCGAGCAACTGTTCCCCCAGCTCCACGCCCCTTCAAACCTTCAATTAAATCAGTTATAAATAGCAAGAACACCCTCCACCCTAACCCTGCTGCTGTCAAAGCTTCGAGTCAGCATGTCCTCACCAGGCCCTTCCCCATCCCACTGGGACATGGAGGATGAAAGCCTCCCGTGTATCTACTGACAGCAACAGCATCGCTTCGCTGCCCGATTCTCACTAGGCTGAGCATGAAACAGTAACATGGGCATTGAGAGACTCATCTACCAACATCCCTCATCCCACAGTCTTGATCCCCGTTCGCTTCAAATCCACCCTATGAATACCGCACGGTACCTGCTAGGGTGCTCTCACAGTTCAGATAGAGGAACGTCTGCTATCTTATGGAATTAACTGCAAACTGCAGTCAAGTCAGGTTGTGCAAGAGCCTCTTTGCCCTTGGCTTGTCTGGCTTCCTTTGACCAGCCTTCCTTTCCCAGGACAAGCATTTGTGACTTCAGGTAGAAGCCACCCATGAAGCAAACCCCACTGGGATACTCTCTGCTTCCAGCCACTGCTGCACAGGGGTCTACGAGCTGGAGGTTTGAAGAGCTGGGAGGAAGAAGGTGGATGAGGACACTCCATTCTCCCTTTTTGGAGTCCAAGCTCACCTCGGGAGTGATGCCCATCCGATGGTGATGGGGTGGTGCCCCTACGGAGTGGGTTGGCAGTGGTGAGGGGAGGTGAGCTGAGCAGCGGGCACAGCAAGTCTCATCAGCAGGAAAAACAGCTAGACAGAGAGGTGGAAATGTGTAGTAGCCAAAGACAGAATGAGAAAAAGTATCTGTAATTCATATTTTAAATAGATGAACAGTGTGTAAAGCTCATGGAGGGAGCAGCCCCCAAAAGGTAGCAGAGGGGGCTTCAGCCTTGTTCATGCTGAAGCTAGTGTCATGGCATGTGTGTGCCACCCATCTGCTCCCAAAAAACCCAGATCCAACTCCAATTTCTCAGTGTGACCAAGGGTAGGGAACCTTAAAAACATTGCAAGTTTGATACATCAATAAAAAGCAAATTCAGTTTTTCTATATTTTATCAGAGATTTCCGGGCACACAAAATTAAATTTCCTTTTGTCTTTCAGAACACAACTGCTCCTACTTCAAGCACTTCACGCCAGGGCAGAGCTCAGAGATATTTGAAGTAACCACTCAGAAAGGTAAGAATGACTCTGAGAAATACTTTCCTAATGGAAATGCACACCAGATCTAAGGGAAAGGCATCCCCAAAATGAAGGCTCAGTCCTGGTTCCACTGAAAGCAGCAGAGGAATTTCTATCAGCTGGGAAAAATGTAATAAAAAATGCTCCGAACAAGGTCAAATGCCAGCTTCCTGGCAAGAATAATTTTTATATATGCTCACACTCGTGTGATTTTACTCACAGTTGTCCCACAAATATACAGCAATGTCAAAGCACACGAAAACTGCAAAACATCTTTTCAGCATAAAAACGACTTTACATCGACACTATTGGAGACACTCGGAGCCTTTGCCGTCGAAGGAAGACATTAATAAAATCTAAATGAACGAATCATACCCCGAGCAGAGCCTTGACCCTGAAAAGGACCATGGAGACTCTGTGCAGACCATTAGGAATTTTATGTTTCATATTGATTTTATATAAAAGTCGTGTGAAAAGCAGAGAGATCAATGGAAGAAAGGCACAGAGAACCTACAAAGACACTCACAGTTTGTGTTTGCAGAGCATGGCTTTGGGAAACTGCTTTCACAAGCTTCACATTTCCAGTAAGTCCCTGATAAAGCCAAACATTTTAAGTGCTCATCTAAGATGCTCCTCTCTCTTTCTCGCCCTCTCATTAAGGACAAATTCCTTCCCAGTTTGCCACACAACGTATTTTGCTGTGGACTAAATGAGCTGGCGATTACATGGCACATACTAAACAATCTGCTTTGTTTCCATTGAAAGTGATAATGGTGGAAAATGGTGAAAAAACCTGCACACAGGTTTTCCAAGGGGAAAAAAAAAAGAAAACCACACACACACACACACACAAAAAACCACCACCACCACCAACAAAGCAGTTTTTTAAGACAGGAAAGACTGGGAATTTTAAACAACTAGAAGAGCACATATCTGAGCTATCCTGCTTTTGCTCATTTATGTACTATCAGATCCAGCCATTTCATCCTATAAAGACACCTGATGCCTCCTTAGTCATTTCTGAAAAAAATAATAAAAAAAAAAAAATCAGGAAGAAATTATTTTCTTTGAAGGAAAAGAAAAAGCTTTAGACCCAGCAAAAGATTTTACATCAAAATGAACTTTTTCAGGTAGTTCCAGCACCTAGCAAAGAGAAACACTAAGAAAATTCTAATAAAACCGTGGTATGAAAAGCATGGAGAATAAAGAGGGATCTGCTGCTCCCTTTTGCAAAAATAGCTATGATTTGATGGGAGCTAATTAGTAACAGGCAAAAAAATCCTTCATGATTTTGCCTGGGAGATATTTTTTTTTTAATGGCTTGAAAGGCAAATATCATCAGGCACTGTGATGTTCACGCATGGCTACATGTGTTAAATATTAAACTCATCTGAAAACAAATGCAATATGTAAATGAAGGCCTGAATTATTCAATTAGCAATCCTGCCCCTCCGCTCAGGCACTGAAGTGTGCTGCACTTGGGGGAAGTGTCCAACGCAGGTCTTGGCTGGCTTAGCAAAAACCCAGCACATTTTAGGGAGGGTTTACTCCTATACCCCAAAGAAGCTGAGGGTTTCTCAGAGCTGGAAATCGTTGTCTGAAGGGGGGAGAAGGTGCTGTGCAAACACTTCACCCTCTGGCCTCCTGCCTGCTGGGGTTTGGAGCCCTGTGGAGCTCGCAGCCGTCCGCCTGCATTGGTACCTTGGCCTTGTGAGGGCTCTGCTGTACAGACACAGGACAAAACCAGCGTAGAGCTGCCTGTTTACTCTGAGAGCAGAGTGTGGAGAGGAGGAAATGAGAGTGTGGAGCCTAGGAAGGCTTCAACAATAACACCTCTGCAGCAGAGCTAAATCGACTCCAGCCCAGAGCTTCATCAAACCAATCCAGATGCCCTCTGCTCTTTCAGAAAGCGTTCCCGTTCCTGCTCTGTTTTTATGCCCTTTGTATTCAAAAGATGCACAGTCAATACTTGCCCCTGCTTGTATTTGAGGGAAATAATTCACCAGAGCCACCTCTCCATAGCAGCAGGAGTGGATGGGTTTCTTAGAGTGACCTACCCCAAAGTCACCACAGCTGATGGAAGGAGCACGCTCCCAATTTGCATCCGTTTGTCCTTTTTTTCTGCATTTGTTTTGCTTTGGCAGAATACAGCATTTCAGCTGCAGCTATTGCCATCTTCAGCGTTGGCTTTGCGATCATCGGGACAATCTGCGTCCTTTTGTCCTTCCAGAAGAAGAGGGACTATCTGCTGAAGCCAGCATCCATGTTCTACACCTTCGCAGGTAGGAGACTCGGTGCTCAAGTACATGCACTCAATTCATAGGGCAATACAGAGAGGCATAGATAGATCCTGGGAGGATGGAGACACTTCTAAAAACGCCTTGAATGTTCTTCCTAGCCACAGCCAGACTACAAATCCCTCTGTGGTGATCCAGCTGAAGAGCTCTGAAAACACCCTGCTCAGCAAACATTACCTTGTCTGTATTTTCTCCAGCTACCTTCAAAACAGCATTTCTAGCTCATTCAGTGCCAGCCCCAGCCTGAAGCAGGGATATCCACTATTCTACCTCATTTCAAACCAAAGCAACCACTGATCCAGGCCCACAACACACAGCTGCCTCCCCAAACCCATGCAGATGGCATTTTTTACATGAGCTAGTAATACCTTGACAATGTCACAGTGACTGAAAGGCAGAGCTGCAAATTATCACCTCGATAAAAACCTGACTCAAACTTCGGAAAAGCTCCTTAGGGAACGCAACTATTCCCCCGCAGCTTTGAGTTTCCCATCCAAGCCTGAGTAAAAGATCACGTTCAACAAGTCACCGGCTACCTCGGGTGGCCTGGGCTATCGCAGGGCTCTAAGCAGTTGCAAGTGTTGGTTCTTGCAGACCTTGAAGTGACTGACTCACCTGTAACTCTCACCGCAGTTCCCATGTGCAAAAAAAAAAAGACAGATGAGGCGGTTAATTAAGGGTGAAAAATTGACTGGTTGAATAACCAGCATTCAACCCACTGCTCCCGTCTTCCTTCAGGTCTCTGCATCATCATCTCTGTTGAAGTCATGAGGCAATCCGTGAAGAGGATGATCGACAGCAAGGAGACAGTCTGGATCGAGTACAGCTACTCCTGGTCTTTCGCCTGTGCCTGTGCCTCCTTCGTCCTGCTCTTCGTCTGCGGCATTGCCCTCCTCCTGATTGCGCTGCCCCGCTTCCCCCAGAACCCCTGGGAGACCTGCATGGATGCAGAACCGGAGCACTGACCTCGCCAGCACCCGTGAAACGAGGCAGAAAGTCTTTTTTTGGAAAGATTTGTATTTTTTAGAATGTCCGGGTCTCACTGTACGAGCTGCACTCCGTTAACTAAGTCAGTACTGAACCGGGGCGTGTTCGGTTGTAATTATTGCTTTGTTTCTTCTTTTCCTTTTCTTTTTTTTTTTTTCTTTTGTAAGAAAGCAGAAAGAGCCTCAAGCACCAGCGTGAGTCGTGGGTGAATGGCACTGCTGTGTGACAAGTTGGGGATGCCTTGTGCCTATGCAGCTAGGGGAAAATCTGTGTGTGAGCCAGCTTGTGCCACAGAGAACACAGCTTTCTTGGGAAGAAGATGGTTGGTGGAGCTGGGTGTACCTCTGTGAAGGGTCTCGGGCTTTTACACCTCATCCGGTCAAAGAGAGACAGGGAAAAAGTCTGTGGGGAGTCCATTTCCCCATCCATGCCCTACCCCTCTACCTCCCTAAGAAGGGTTAGCTCAGCACTCTGAAATAAGCTGGAAATCCTTATGCTATTCTATTCACCTGTTAAAATTTGAAACAACAACAACAACAAAAAAAAAGCCCACTAAACTTTGTCTAGCATTGGGATAAAAATTTCTCCTACAATTTTAAATCCTACAGTTCCATTCTTTTGCATTCAGCCCCCCAAAGATCCACACGACAGAGTTTTTGTGCTGCTTAAACTTTAAACTGTTGACGGCAAAGCCATGAAGTACTGAACAGTAAGAGTGGTATTTTCCTTTAATAAAAAGCATACTCTTCCAGTAGCATGATTTTCTGGAAAATGATTTTGATGGATGAATCACTTGGCCCATCACATTCTGCTAGGCCCAGAATGACAGCGTAATTCTGGATGGTATTTACTGTACAGAGCTCTCATTTGTTCCTTGTGAATGGGCTTTCTGAGGATACCGTGCTTTTCCTCGCTGCATACGTATCTAAAACTACATTTTAGGGAAAATCCTTCCAGGCAACTGCCGAGGAGGAAAGGACTTGGATTGAAACCCCCAGGAGAGTCAGCTCCAAAAGCCCTACGGAAGGGCCTGGCTGTTCACGCCTGCCCGAAGGAACGTGCCCGCGCTGCTTCGCTGCCGGGGATGCTGCGGAGGCTGGTGGGGTGGCAGAGCCCCAGCAGTGCTCAGCTGCCTGCAGCACTGGGAGGGACTGGGGGTTCACCAGCTCCACAAGCTCGGCTGCCTGCGGCACTGGGAGGGACTGGGGGTTCACCAGCTCCACACACTCACCCAGCCTCTCCCTTTGCACCATCACACGGCCCTTTGTCCGCCTGCACTAGGAGGTGGGTGTTGTCTAATGTGGGTTTAAGGTTTTGATTTCAGAATCATCTCAGCATTTCATCCCCCACCCAGTAGGAAAAAGCGGGTGTTAAACAGCACAGGGGTTTCACCTGAGAATTTAAAAAAGCAGAAGGAAACTGAAGCATCCTTACCTCTGCGTGTAGCTGTCTGGAATTCTAAAGAAAACCAGAATTTAGAATAGAGAATTTCAGATCAGTTTGAAGAGATCTGAAATCATGACATGTTCAAACTATCCAGCAATTTTGCTCTGGTACAAGGGGCTGCCCATGGCCCTGCCACCAGCCAGAGTCCATCCAGGGGTGCTGAGCCCTAGCAGCCCCCAGCCAGGTTCAGGCATGTCTCCATTTTCCCATCAGTAGAGTGGCAGCGAGAACAGAAGCCTTTTGTGAAGTCGCATTAATGTTTTTCAGGCTCTTTGAAGTTGAAAAGCACTACAAATAACACAGACATTATAAAGTTTTGGGCTAAAGCATTCATTGGTGCTCAGCTCCGAGTATGAGCTGGGGAACTCTGCCTGTCTCTCACTGTGAGAGACAACTGCAAGTCTTCAAGTTGTCACTGAGCTGCTGTGAAATGCTAAACGGTTTTGAAATCTTATTTTTGGGTACAGAGCTGACATTCTTAATTTGCATTTTCATTGTTCTGGAAAACAGAGGCTAGTTTCTAGGGAGATCCTTTATATGAGACAACAGAAAGGAAAGTAGTTGGTGTGACCCCTGCGGTGGCTGACCCCGGGCTGGGACATCCAAACATACCCAACACAGATCAATCTAAGCAAAGCAGCTGGCAGGCACAAAGGCATCCCCAGCTCAGCCATCACCAGCAAAATCACCTCACCTTGAACATACAATGGATTGATATAAGTGAGGTTTGGGGATGCGGGTCTATGTTCATCAGCCCATGCAGACCAGTGACATGCCCTGTGCCTGGAAGGAAGCCCTTCATCCGTACCTTTTCTGAAGCACCATCCCTCTCTTGTAATACTTCTGGGACAAAGTAATTTCTAGGTGGCTTCTTATCCTGATGGGCCAACTTGTTGCTCAGCCAAATAGCTACTTACTTCCCCTCCCCTTGGTGATATCCAAGAGCAGTACATATTTCAGATGAACAGATCCTGGAAGGTTTCACCTATCTCATGCATGCTCCTGCTTGTGTCAGGGTTGAACCTCTTCATCCAAGCCCCAGTGAGGGCAATGGAAAGGTTCTCAGTGAGTAATGGGGTTTGGCCTGGATCCAGAGGTTTTACAGCCTCCCTGGGCTCACTTTACTCATGAGGGAGAGAAAACACACAGCTCACAGCAGTGAGACCCTACACCCATGGACAGCAACTTGGGCAGCTGAGCTAGATGCCTCAAGCTCACTGAGCTTTATTCTCTGTGTGCTCCGAGTCGAGGCTTTCGGATCGTTCACGGCTTCGTATGGTCCCTGCAAGCCTGAGAAGCATGCGGGTGACTTCATTTTCTTTTTCCAGATCTGAAGAAATGCTGATGAGGGACCCGTCCATTCAATTGGTCATTGGTATTCACAGGGGGAAAGGCACTGCTCCTGCAGCAGGTTTATTCTGCCATATCTAAATCTCTCGGCCAGGGAGCCGATAATATGTTTTAAGAGAGTTAATAAAAGCAATTTGCCTTCATAAAGGAAAAAGAATATAGTGTTGTGGACAGGAGCTGTAACCAGTTTCAGTTTGCATTCACTCAGCTGAGCAAATAGCAGAGAATAGCCACCAAAACTTCAGCAATGAAAACGTGAAAGAAACGTCCTTGCTGGCAGGGAGTCATCAGACTGCAACGAGGATGGGAACCTGGCTGCTACACATCCAACAGGAGCACACGTGGGTTTGAGACACGGCCAAAGAACCGAGCGAGAAGCACGCTCCAGAGAGAGGAAGCAGCAAATGAATTCACGGAACGAGTAACTACCCCCAGCCACCATGAACTCCTGAGCGTTGGTCCTGCCACTGCCAGACCCACAGACGCGTTTGGTCCTGGGTCCCTCGGGCACGTGCCATTTGCCACTCCGTAACCCAACACGGCCTGTCCCCTCCTCAGGGCTCCCACACCAAGGTGCCCCGGAGCATCGCACGGGACACGGTCCTGGGAGATTTGGGTTGCTGAAGTCTGCCCACCCCACCGCAAAGCCCAAGGGTTAAATCACAAGGTCAAATTCAAGCAAAGCTGTGAAGTTTTCTGTTTATGCCAGAGTAAGATTTGCTGTCAGGCACAAGGCACAGAGAGATTCTGCTTCCCTTATTTTTAAATGCTGCATTGTGTGAATTTAATGTGCAGAAAAGGTGCCAGACTTAACGACCCCAAAGAACAAACCAGCTTGCTCAGCAAGCAGCTAGCTGAGCTCTGAGCAGCATCGGTCTGCAGAGGCACAGCAGCAGTTTACAGCCCAGCCCCAGCCAGGCTTGGAATGAAGAGCTCGCAGGTCAGGGCACACACGGGAGCACAGATGGGTGCATGCAGTGAGGGTTTCGCTCAGAAATCTTTGTACAAAGCCCCACTTTCCCCTTAGTCTGTGCCTGAAAAGGGCCAGCACGTGCACGATGCTAGAGTGTTTGACCACCCTGGCAGGTAGTTCCCAAAGACACAGGTACACTTACCTATTTACTCCTTGCTTTCACTGTTCCCTTTCCTCTGTTGCTTCCTTGGGGCCATCACCTCTTTTTCTCTCCTTATGTTGACAGTTGTGGAAACGATTTCTGGAAAGTCCCAAAGATCTGAGAATTCCCCTCCCCCTCCCCACAATGAAATCCTTGGCCCTGCTGCAGACTGGCACCTTCTCTCCTGGGCTCGACAGCTCTTGAGGAACGTACCTGATACACAAGGTCATCAACATCAAGACACAGCGCTGCATCCTGCCAGCCCCAGGGAGGACCTCAGGGATTAACACTGAGCCCTCGGGTCCATCCAGAGTGCTGGAGTCGGACAGTTGGATGCCAGCAACCTGACCAATGCCCAGAAACTGTTTACAGAATAATCCTTAAACTTCATGTAAAACAATCTTCCACTTTTCGTGGTAGGACAGAGACCCTTTGAACATTTCATTATTTAATTACTTAATTTATTACTTAATTACTGGAGTATTAGGCTGCTCTGTACCATAAACTACACACACAACAGTAGGACCCATTTTAAAGGCATCCATTTCAATGATTTCCCCTTTCCATTACCACCAAGGGGCAAGAAAAGAGCATCACGTCTGTGTTTTGACTGAAGCAGAGGATGAGATTGTTCTTGCTTTGTCAGACTTGATCGACGTCCTGGCTCCAGTGAAGCCACTGCACATAAATTCAAGCCACACAGACATCACATATGCACGCTCTGCATCTAGACAGACCCCAAGTTGCTTCGTTGCCTGCTACAAAGAAACTCAGAGAAGGGAATAAATTCCAACTTCTGGCCTACTTTCTTTTTAACAGAACCAGAAGCACAAGCCTGTTTTGGCAGGGCTGCACCCCAGGGCTCTGGCTGCTTTGTGCCCAGTATCACCAGTCTCACTGGGAGCACTACAGCAGCTTTACAGCTGGTCCTGAGCAAGTATCTGCCCCTCGGGAGGGAACAGGCCTCATGGAAAAATGGACTGACAACATCAGCTTCTAACTTGTGTTGGGAAACTCAGATCACAGAGCATTTTCTGTAATTTGTCAGAAGCATTTATTAATCCTTCATGAGGTAAAAACGTTTCAACATTTCTCAACTGAAGCTAAAGTTGCCAAAAAAACCTCACACTGAACTGGTTTCCATCACATCTGCTGCAAATCCTTTTACTTCCCCTGAATGAAACAAAACCCCAGTAATTTAAAATGATTCAATCCTTGCTCCCTGACACAACTAACAAAAGGATACTGGCGCAGGTATTGCTGTACCAACAGAAACAGCCCATATTTCATGTCAAGGAACACGATGTGCAAATTTTTATAGGCACCATAGATCATCACCGTCCGTCTTGACAAGTTAATTGTCTCCAGTTTTTCTAGGAAAACCAGAAACTTCAGAAGTAACAAAACAAACAAAACGAGTTGAATGGTGATAGGGGCAGAACGTGAAGCATCATGGGCTTACTGCTCTGGAAATGTGCAGGTTCTGATATGCTCAGGTTCACTCTAAAAGAAACTGTGGAGTGATCAAACACTGCACTCAGCGCAGAGATATTAATACATAGTAAAAGAACTGCTTATAGAGCATGATCTCTGGAAAAGAAAAAAACCAAAACCTAACCAAAAAAAACCAAACTAGCTGAACTTGACAAATCTGGGAACAAAACATTAATTAATCAAAGCAGGGAACGGTACTCGCAGGGTTTGTGAAGTCCACAGCAGCATTCACATCCCGCCAAGGGTGAGTAATGCCACAGCCCATACAATTCAGTAAAACAGGAGGAACTACACTGGGTGACAACTTCCAGGAGAAAATATGGTTCCAACTAAGCAGCTTTTAGGCGTAACAGCTATTTATTGGATGCACGGTGGAAAGACTCGGGGCTGCCCTTTGATCAGCAGCTACGCGTTACAGGGGATGAAGATTCGTGCCAGACGGACCGGAGCGGGGAACCGGCCCCGTGACACGTGGTCACCAGGAGCTGGATACTGCAGATGGACCTGAGGACACAGCCCCAGGTGGATCCACTGCACTCAAGTGTCCTACAGAGAAGGGACACTACCAAAGAGAGGCAGGGATGTACCAGGAAAGCCCTGCCTGAGCCCTTGGCTGCAGTGGGGCTCTAAAGGGGTTGACGACAGCAGGCAGAAAAGGCGGGAGAGAACCGGGCAACCTGTGGACAAACACATCCACACTCCAACAACGCCTACCCAGGACATCAAAGGAAAGTACTATACCGTCAAAAGGTGTACATAGTATTTCAGAATCCATCTCCAAGTGATCTCTGTGCCCAGGGAAGAAAGCAGCAGCTCCTTTTTCTGACTTAGGAAGGCCAAGTTTAAAGCTCGCAGCTTCTTAAGAATTCACTCTTCAGAAATGCACAGGGAAAGCTACCAGCTGCCTTCAACAAATGGCTTTTTAAAGAGTAAAATCTCTATTTGAAATGCAAAAAAAAAAAAAGTTCAATTTTTTAGAGTCCAAATAATTTTTTAAAATCTTTCTCTCAATTCTTCTTAACCCCACACTGACAACC
Source organism: Actenoides lindsayi (assembly GCA_025331215.1). Lineage (NCBI taxonomy): Eukaryota > Metazoa > Chordata > Aves > Coraciiformes > Alcedinidae > Actenoides > Actenoides lindsayi. The sequence continues at coordinate 89,052 of WTSP01028068.1, read as the reverse complement.
TCCCATCAAGATTTTTCTCATGAAAAACTGGAATTAAAGAAAATAAAACCAGAATTTATTCTTGATATTAAATACAAGCTTCCTAAATTTAGATCCGGATGATCTCGTCATTTAAACTTTCCACAAACAACAAGGGGGGTTTATTCCTGGACAAGGAGCATGGGATTTGGCACTAATTGTACTTTTAAGTCTTAAAAAAACCAAACCATCAAGGAGCCAAACACTCAGCTGGTGTATACGCCCAAGCCTCCGCTGATCTCCTCCAAATTAAGACAATTTATACAAACCAAACTCATATCACTTTGAATTTGCACTGTAACTGCAACAGCTCCATATTTACAGTGCAGCCTCAGCCAGTGCCCACTGGAGCCATCTCTAAGGCTTCATTTGTTTTTATTAAGAGTTTGATTAAAGCCCTAGAAGAGTTTACAATATACTTTGGGTTGTTTTTTTTTTTAAACAGCTATGACTTCAATAAACATTGGATAATTTGCTCTAAAAACAAAGAGATCCCACTCAGGGCTCTATAGAAGACATTTCAGAATAAATAATCTTTTGGAAGAACGTGAACTCTAAGAAATGCAACCGATTTGTGATAAAACATCTCCAAAGCTGATAGTCAGAAGTTCTCCACCATACCATCATCAAACTCCTGGGTGAGAGCACTTATGAAAATTTATAACCGAAAGCAGCAGGGATTTTCATAAGTTATAGGACTGAAATTGTAAGAGAGAGAGAGAGAAAAATGCTCCTTTATCCGTAGTATTTCCAGCGTAGGTAAAGTGCCAGTGTAAAACAAAGCAAAACGTGAGATGCGACCATCTCCCCCTTAACTAATTGACAGATAGCAGTAAATTAACAAGTGATGTTTATTAGTTTAATATTCAAATATGGTGAACAGAATCAAAAGACTGCTCCATATAAATGAGTGATTTTGAAACCCCTGAAATTACAATGCCGACTCGGCGAAGTGAAGTGCATTTGAACCCTACCTCTCCTCTGTCATAGTCTTGCACATCTCATCAAGAACTCTTCACAGACTACAACGTTCAGGCACACAGACTCTTCGTCTCTCAGAGCAGTGCCAGGCGCTCCGCTGAGGAGAACTGGCACCGTTCTGCTGGAATAAAAGGACTGAGGCTAACTTAACGCGGAGCACACGCCCGGCCCTTGCAAACCAATTTCCCGTGGCCCTATTTCTGCAGCCGTCAGCTCGGCAAAACCCCGTCGAACAGCGGGGTTCGCTTGCTCCAAGGTTGCAGAATTTGGCCTCTCCTCGTTTTTTTGGGTGCTCTTGATTTGATGCCATACGTTGTAAGCATAACTTGGCAGGGGCTTTCCCCTCCCCCAGCATCTTTTGTTTGGTATAGACATTAGGAAATAAATTAACGAGTTATGCGTGCTTTTCTTTACAGCAAAAAGAAGGAAAACGTTTTTCACATAAGTTTCAGAATCATAAACCAGCAAAGATTTATAATAAAAAATTTATATGCAAACCTCTGCAGTGTACTGAGTTTAAATCAACCCCATTACATCAAGACCCTCGCCTTAAAACATGAAGTCAAATGCAAAGAAAAGAAAAAAAAAAAACCAAAAACAAACCTGATTGTAACCAGAGCAAAAATCTGATTGAATACAGCAGCAGCCACTGCTCATTAGTAAAGTGTCCCATGGACAGCTGTAAAAATCTGAAATCACCCCCACACAGCTCTAAAACCTTAATTCTTGTATGTAATAAGTGGAGGAATACTGCAACTACACCCAGCTCAGTCCCTGTAAAATATTTCCCAGATTTAAAGTTATTTCAAGTGTAAAAGGAGGACTACTGGAGAAACTCTACAAATACCCCTCTCTATCTCCCCAGCTGCAAAAGTATGAACAGTGTGCAAGACCAGAAATCTTTATGGACAATGTTTATCTTCTGAGTTTTCATTCACACTTGTTTCTTTAATTTTTAAATAACCCATAATTACTTTCCTTTTTTTTTTTTTTTTTTTTCCTTTTTCAGTTTGTATTCCTAAAGGGCCAGGTTTGTGGAGAACTTAGCAGAACTCGTATAGATAAATAACCTGGTAACCATTCTTATCCCCCAAAAATTTAGATTAATTTGGATACAGCTTTGACAAACATTAAATCTCTTCTTTAATGATGTTCCTCAAACAAAACAGTTAGCAAAATATCTGAATTTCCTTGTATAATGTCACATTTT
>WTSP01028068.1:19833-85268 GCA_025331215.1 Actenoides lindsayi | reverse complement strand
TGCTCTTCCGATCTTCCTTTTTTTCCTTTTTTCTTTTTTTTTTCTTTTTTTTTTCTTTTTTTTTTTTTCTTTTTTTTTCTTTTTTAAAGTTGTACAGGTAATCTCTCAGCTGCTAGTTTAATGCAACATATCATTAACATTACACAAATTAAAAAATAACATGTGTGTTTTCCTACAGAAAAGCTTCCAAAAAACCGACCCACATCAAAAATGCAAAATAATGGAATATCATTAAAAAAAAAAAATTAGTTGCAAGTCTAGCAGCAAAGCAATTAAGTGAGGATATATTTACTAATATAAACAAAGGGAATATTTGCAACTACAGGTGAAGCCCCAACTATCTTAGATCTACTGACACAAATAAAAATTAAATTCTCTCTAAAAAAAATAATCTGATTATTTAAAATAGGAGTAAAAGCCATTGCTACCTGATGAACTACCTAGGCTAAGTTCCTGAAACAAAGACAAAGGGTCGCTATTCTTTTTTGTCTGCTCAGGAGGAGGTTTGGGCTTCGGCGGAGCCCGCAGAGCACTTGCGTAGGACATGACAGGCTTGCTCCCACCAGCTGTCTGCTGGCTGTTGCTGTTCGACTCGACGATCTGCTTGTTGGGCATGAGAGGTGGGAACTGGCCGAGATGCTGCAGCACGCTGTAGTTGAAGGAATTGGATAGCTGTATGTTCTCGGCCTTCAGGTGTTCCTCTGCGGGCTTGACCGTCTTCGGCGGAGCTGCAAAAGGAGCAACCAGAGTTTGTCTACGTGAAGAGCTCTGTCTGAGGAGAGCTATCTACAGTAACCCCACAGCGAGCGGCAAGGGAGACTGGAATGACCTCTCCTGGTAACCTTCCCCCCCTCCCACTCATCTTCTGTGTTTAGTCACTCTGCGTCCTGGGAAACGTCTCATTATAAAGTTATCTAGCTTCGTTTCCAACTACTGGCTCTTGTATTATCCTTGCCAGCAACGCTGGGAAGACTGGGGTTGTTAAACAAACACACTCTCCACGTGCGGGTACCTACAGAGCTCGTAACAGCGAACCCACAGCTCTGCACAGGCAGATTTAGCAGAGGCACGGAAGGCAGGCTGCTTCAGAAGGGGATAGCTGCTAATTTAAACACTTTATCCACTGAGACAGCACAAAGAGCATTTCATTCTTCTTGCTTTATAGCTTAATAGGCTAAAATTAAAATTTACAGCCCGATATATAATTCATTCTCGAACAGCAATTCAGACTCCTGAATGCCAACCAAGTAATTATTGATATTTTAGTCTGAATGCATTCCTGCTAATTGATACGTTCTTGCTCCACGTTTAACAACTCCTGTAACTATCAGAAAAAATAGTGCTTTAAACCATAGGTATAAACCTGCTTTCAAGGGAATTTCCTGAATCCTAATGAGGGTCTGTAGAATTCCGTAATTAATTCTGTAATTGTTTCAGTCTTTAAATGTATAATGTTATTTTTAAAGCGCACAGACAAACATGTACCACCAAATGAGCACACAAGTAGAAAAACACATAGTTAAGCTTCTCACTGGAAGGGTCACACACAGGCTTTTGTGTTTAACAAAGTACTCAAAAAACCCCACAAAACCCAACCAATCTGTAGAGAAAAGAACATGGAACGAACATAAGCAAAACAGTTTTGCTACGGTCGCTACGGTTCAAAAAACCCCACCCAGAAAACAAGCAAAAAAATCTCCCCAAATTAACCATAGCACTCAAAAGAAGACAATTAGTGGTAAGCAGGGCCAAAGATGAAAGCTATGGGTGGCAGAGGTGCCTAACAGAAAAAATACTAAATAAACATCTTGAATAAGAACTTAAATAATAATTTAATTTTTTTTTTTTTTTTTTAATCAACAGAAAAAGCAATGCAAATCAAGCTCTCAAAATTGCAATTTTGGAAAGCCTCTGCATATAACAACAGTGAGCAATCCATGGCAGGTCTCCTGGCACTCCATAAATCCGTGGTGATATAATCAAACACTTGTGCTGCAGCCATTCCTGATGTACAGGAGATAGAAGCCCTTGAACGGTCGGTGTCACGATTGCTCGCTCTCAGGCGATACAGGCACGGGACTAGTTCAGAGCATCTCATTCTCCTGGGGTTGTATTTCAGGGATAAAAATCAATAACAACCAGAAAGACTGAAGTTCCTGGTCATTAACCCTTAGCACTATAAAACACATTTGGGTTTTAAATATGATCATCACAGCCAGCGAGTTGTAAATGCAGCACAGCAGCCATAAAAAGGGAGATTTGTTTGCATGAACTATTAGATACAGGGCAATGTTGCATAGACATTTATTTGCAACACAGAAACCATGCTTAACTACAATAAAAAATATTTTCCTTGCAAATGCAGATACTAGTCAAAACAGAATGTATCAGAATGTTAACAAGATAGTAAATGAAAACAGATCATTCTAAGCAAACCTTGAACTAGCAAAACAATGAAGACTTCAAAAAAAAGCCTTCACTTAAATGAGTTTCAGAATTTGAACAGATGACAGAAAACATTTTGTGAAAAGAAAAAACAAACAACCAAACAACCATTTCATTTAGACTTGCTCCACTCCAGCCTAAATAGTCTACTTCATGGAGTAGAGAGAGCAGCAGAGAAAACAAAGGCCAAGAGTGTACCTACCTAATAACTCCCGGGGTGGAACTGCTCTGTTGGCTCCGTTGCATGGAATGTTTGGGTATGGGGCAGATGAGGAGGAGTTTACCCACAATTCAGGTGATGAATAGTTAAAAGATGACTGGTTACTGTGGTCCTGAAGATCTTTACACTGACCAAGACTGTCTTGAGGAGTGCTTAATTCTTCAGAACAAGCCTGGACTGAACTAGAGGAAATTCTTCTTTGGTACAACGGCCTGCCTGGTCCTCTTGGTTCATACTGCAAACAAAAACACAAAACAAAAAAAGGCTTTTTGTTCCTTTTATTCAACTGCATGTATCAAATACCATTTTTTTTTTTCCTGCAATGTCCTGGGGGGGGGGGAGGGGGAGGAAAAAAAAAAGTCCTTTGCATTTAGTAAAAAATTAATCTAATACACTTCAAGTTATATGCTGTATATTGCAGTCACTGATAATGTATTTTAATCACACCAAACAGACACAGAATTTTAAAAGGAAGTGAAGAGAATGTCTACTGAGATTCCTTAATTCTTATCAACCTTTACATCTCTCACTCCTGTGTGGGAGATGTATCACATGGTGAGGAGGAAGATACACAGCACGTAGAAAGAAAGCAAAGGAAGCACAGAAATATATAAGAGCAGAAGAAAATGTTCAACAACAACGTAAAGAGGGGGGAGAAAAAACAAAAAAAAGGCTTTTAGTTTCCAAAGGACTTGTATACCAGGATTTGTAGAAGCATGGTACATTTGTATACTGGATTTTGTGTACGTACACACAAAACAAATGCTCTGGAGAAGTGTGTGCTCTCAGGAGAAGTGTGTGCTCTCAGGAGAGAGAATGCAGAGAATTTTATCTGAAACCACAGAAATTACTTGCTTCCATATACTCTGTAGATCACGGAGATGAAAACAGCCAGCAGAAGCTCCATTAATTAACCTGCTGGCTTCAAGAGTTCAGACTTAAAGACTCTAAACTTTCTCAAGATTCCAAGCAAGCCTGTTGTATTATGGTCCATTTTTAAAAACAAACAAAGTATTTGCTCCCTTCTGCACTGTAGGGACTAAGAAGAGCACAAAACCCAGAAAAGTCACAGAAGTAAATCTACACTTGGCAAAAGGAAAAAGTAAACACCCTAATGAAATGCCATAAAAGTTAGCTAAATAAACATCAAATAACTTGCCTGCAATGCCCCAATATTGTTATTACATCATCCACAAAAATTAGGCAGGGAAAAAAAAAAAAAGAGTGCATGAAAGAAAACTGTAATAGCTCATTATAGCCACCACACTATTATCATATACCAAGGGAACATCACTTAGATATCCTGTCACTCTACTCTCCCGAGGATATTCTTCAACAGAAAAAAAAATAGAATTCAGAAGTTACTGCCTAATCACACTCCAAAAGTACACTTTTTATGAGTTTTACGGGCAATTCTGGTAAGCAATCAGGGAGTTATCAAAGTTCTGGACACTTGCAAGCACAAGACCAGACAGAATAACTTAAATATTCCTTTTGATATGCAGTTCAAATCTGTTTTGACTAAACACATGCAAAAGCTTTCAAGTATCAAGTCAATGAAGAATTTCATAAATAGTGATTGAGAAAATAGCTTAGTAAGGGTAGCAAAAGTCATGACATCTCCCCTGACACCAGCTTTATATGGGGGATCTCTGCTAAACAAATAGCCCTAAAACTGCATTTTGATTTCTTTGTGTATCCTACCTACCAGCTGAACTAGCAGTCTTGAAAGCTCTTCAAGCAAGTCTCTGTCTTGTACTACTTTTACTGCATTTGGCATTTCTGTCATATATTTTTGAAAGGAAGAAGAAATAAGACCTAAAATGAATTTGCACTAATTGCAAAAAGGCTCATTCTATTTGTCTTCGGATAGCAGGAGCTGTCACAAACTTTACAGGAATATTTATTGGTTTATTACTGCTGAAAAGCCATTGTTCCTATGTCTTACTGTACTGAGAGCATTAACTGTTGTCACAAAGTATTAGATTTTATAGAAGGTGGTACAGCTTAATGGACTGACACACAGAATTTCTGAATGTCTTTAAAACCAAACCTTACTACAGCTCTAGCTGGGTATGAGGACTCCATTAACCTTTCTGAGTCCCAGTAAGACTGGAACTTGTAAAATGCACTGGAATTCAATTTCAGTTAATTCTAAATATTTTCAATATTCAGCTGTCGAAAGACAATTAGCTGTGTATTATCTGGGACAGTGATGAGCAGGGATACCCCCTTAGCTTCTATAACAACCTTGGCAGAAATGCATCACAGAATGGGCCACTTAACTTTATGTACAAATAGCAGATTACACGCAGTCAGTCCAAGATTATCTAAGAATATGAATTCTGACATTCCTGGAATACAACCTGCCTCCAGCATACTCCACATCTACATATTATACACTCTTTAGCACTCTGGATTCCAACAGGGATTAAAAACTCCTGTTCAAAATGTGACCTGTCTTAGTTGTATGTGCTTGCAGCCTGCATCCCGTAACACACCCCCTTGGAGCCCAGAAGAAACAATGATTGAGAGGGACAGAGTCAGCTCTGGTGTGGTGGGCTTTGTGCTTGGACCCAGATTAATGCAGCACAGCCCGGCACCTCTGCACTGATTTCCAACACACTCAGCCCCAAACTAGACAAGACAGCTTTACACAGAATTAGCTCAGGCCAGGTGGGATTTAGTAAATTAGGTTTTGTACCGTGGTGAAACAACCATACTGCTCTGGTCTCAAGTTCGTATGAAAAGTAACTCAACCATATTCACAGTTTAATAGTGAGCCAACTGGCTGGCTTCTTCAAGCTGACTTTCTCCAGAGAGTCTTTTCGTGTTTCTTTCGCTCCAGATAAAGGACGTGCAGATAATAGAGCAATGATTGTGAGAAGACTCTGAGTAACATTCAAAGAGCCAAGACCTCCCATTTAGTAGAGAACACGTTATACCTGAAGCGATGAGAACAACAAATAGGAGAGAGCAAACAGAGAAGATGAAGAGGAAATTTTTACCTCACAGAAATTCCCAGTGCGAGCTTTTTAACACGTGGGGTATTTTGCATTCACGACCGCTTCAAAATACAATCTGATATTAAAGTGACAAGACAATTGCATGTGCAGACAGAAAGGCCTACCTCTTCTAAGCTGTGGAGCGAAGAAGCAGATACTGCTCGAGATGCGAGTGGATGAAATGGCTCCTGACCAACTGCATGCTGATGATTCTGTATTTGTATAAAAGGGTTTTGTTGCGACCTATGGGGTAATGGAGGTATACCATAATGAAAGCCCTGCCCCATAAGGTGGTTCTGCTGTAGGTTAGCGTAAGTCCACGATCCGTCAGGCTGCAGGTATTTCAAAGGAGATGGGGTTATGTGTTCAGATGGCATTGAGAAGGGGGGGTTGTATATTTGGGGTAAATGCTGCTGAAATGCTGGGTTACTGGGTATTTCAATGTCTCTGCTGTTTTCGGTGAAGTTGGGAAAATGACCGCTGTGGTTAGAGTTGCAGGAAGGAGAAGGGAGTGCTGGTGGGCTTCTGGGCTGAACTTGTCTGTATTGCAACAGTCTTGACTGAGGGGGAGGCATTTCAGCTAAGTCCCGGCTTTCACTTTGATCACGGTGTGACAGTTCTCTGAGCAAATCCTGGAATCTGTATTGACAGAATAAATGTATCAAGAAAAAGAAAAAAAAAAAAAGTTCTGCTGAAATCCCACTCTTTTTGAGGTGGAGAAAACTCAAAGCACAAAACACTGAATTTAAATATACTCATCTTTGAGCTTACTGACCCTAACTTCAAAGGATACGACTGTGAGCAGTCAGAAATTAGGCACAAGAGGATTAATTGGATGAAATACCTACCTGAATCATCTCAAAGTTTTAATAACTCTTGAGATTTCCTTTTCAGTCAGAAGAATCAATTTTTTGTTATCTCTTAAGAGACAACTAAGGTAAGGATTTCCTGCTTTATTACACAAAGTAAAAAACTTCACATAGTTAAAAGAAAATTTTAACCCGTTAAATGGCAAAAAGGAGAACAATCAGGGCTTCCCCCTCACTTCCACCATATACTTCCAAACTTCTTCAAAAGGTCAAGAATATTCAATTCAGCACTTCACAGAGTTAGATAAGAGAGCATTCAGATGCTTTACCATGGCTATAGAAACCAGATGGAAAATAAAGCACAGTGGGAGATGACAGTAAACAGAGGCAATTTAAAAATCCAGCCTTTACAATATACATGATTAAAGCTGATGACCACTGGAACCATTTTTCTGTTTATGTTCAACAGCTCCCTTTCTTGCCACCTAATGCTCCATCTCAAATAGAAGCATTTTTCTTTAATCTGCTTTTAAAGGCAAAGGCTTTCTGAAAAGGAAGACCAGTTTAGGGTTTACTGGGGAGCAGCGTTTGGGGAGGGGTTGGTTCCTTTCTTTTCAAGCACAGCAATCTGAGACTGCTAATTCAATTTGAAAAATTTACAACTTAAATAGGCCTCAACTACTCTCAGATACCTCTTTTATAAACACAAGGTTGTTACTCTCTATTCATTCCTTATTCCATAAATACAGCACTGAAAGGCTCCATAAAAGTATTTTTTTCCACTATAGCTTTACTGCCCAATATACTAACAGAATAAAGCATAACACATAATAAAAGCATAGTTGTAAGTCAGCCTGCCAACTATTTTAACCTTCATAATCACAGCAGCACAAAGCAATACCTTTTAAGTGTCTAGCACTTGACCACAGTGTTACAGATAGGTGCCCACTGCTCAATTTTATACAAGCTCTGATGACTCAGTAAACAAATACCTTGAATATGTTGCCTCTGTTTCATCTTCTGTATTACTGGCAAGTTTCCAGTTTGCCCTAACTTGCTGCTGTTGATGCAATCCAATTGGTTGCTGAGGAAGATGTGGTAGATGAGGATGGTGATGGTGTTGATATGGAATAGTGCCTTGACTGAGATAGGCATTATGTTCATTCCATTGCTGTAACCTGGCTTGTTGTTGCTGCCTTATTGTTTCCAAAGCTACATTTCCATGCATACGATCTATAAAAATAGTTTTAAAAAATAAATTTATCTAATGCCCCTTTTTAAAGATCAGAAAAAAAAAAAGAAAAAAAAATAATACTTTTTATACAGTATATTCCAGGGCCTAGCATATACTAACTGCATTGCAGTGTATAACCTGGATATTTAAATCATATGGAAAATCATATAAACATGAATCTTCTAATAAAGTGCTGAATATTCAAACATGCCTGAAGCAGCAAATTATGCTCAATGACATTACTTATGGAAACTAACCCAACAATGACCCAATTCAGAGCAATATGCCTGAAAAGGTAAACACCTCCTTCATTTTCACTTCAATGTAGCTATAATTGCACATTCTGAATTTAAATAAAGAAAAGTCACCTACCTAAAGTGTCCCCTAAGGGCATTCCTGATGGATTCTCTTCAATGAAGTTGTTCAAGTGGGTTGGCAGAACAGGGTTGTGCTGTGCAATAGGCCTCAAAGGATTACTGACTTCTTGTAACATAGGTGGGGGGTGTTGTTCTGAAATCACAGCATCTACAGCAGGAGAATGTGGTCGGTGGGGAATTGGATTATTAAAAAAAGATTGGCTGGGGCCTGCCTGGTAAGCAGGGGAAAGCTGCGAAGGTTGTGGAGGCTGCTGATTCAAATGATTATGCTGCTGAACTACCTGGCTTTGCTGGGGTGGCATTTGGTTTTGTTGTTCAGGCAAATGATTTTGTTGTTGACTTAAAAGGTTTTGCTGCTGCTGCAGAGGATATGGCTGCCTTGGTATCTGTGACAGGTGCTGGAAGTGGCGACTGGGAACTGGATACTGTGAGTGGGGTGGGGTGAGATGTAGGTTCAGCTGCCTGGGGTTAAGATTATCTTTGCGATGAAATTTAGCATTAGGATAACCAACACTGGAACGTGACTCTGGGCTTCTATTCTGAGGATTTGCTTCTAAGTCAACCTAGAAACAGAGAATGAAAAGCCTTGAAAATTCACATTAAAACAAAAAAAACAACAAAACAAACAAAGAACATGTCAGTAATTAATAAATTCATTAAAGGAGATGATATTAAAGCAAAAAACAAAATGAAAAAAACCCAGACAACACAAACCCAAATAAGACAAACCCACCTGCTTGGATTCCAGAGGTTTCTTCTCCGGTGTTCGAATTTTACTGATTTCAGGTCCAGCAGTGTTTTCACTTTTACCTAAAAACATTTAAAAAATGAATTTGTTTCAACAGACCAAAAATTGCATTGTTTTTTTTCCCCAGACACAGGATAACTCAGACTTATTAGTACAGCATTTACAGCATCAGAGATATTTAATATAATTTACTCAATGCTTTTCCTTCAATCTCTGCACTTTGTTCATTAATCACTTAGCAGTTCTTCTAACTTAATTGCAAATAACATCAGCAGTTGTTACGCTGATCTGCAGAAGAGAGACAGACCAATTATACCATCAACACACCCACCCCAGACCAACTTTGATTGCATCCTCCTCTGAAACTCACAACATCTTAGTTATTCTGTCTGCAGTGGCAAGTCACCGGTTGTTCCCCCTAATTTGCAAAGCAATTTCACCAACTCACCATTTCGGCTTTGTTCATGTTGCTCCTTGTCTGGATGCTGAAGCTGCTGCTGTTGTCCTATGCTGACTGGTGAATGATGTCCCAGACCATAAGGTATAGGAGACCCACGCCCATGTGCCTGTAACAGGTTCATGTTATACGCCATAGCTGCTTGATGAGTAATGAGTCGAGGGTCAACTGCAAACCTACTCTGATACCCTGTCCATGGTACCTACATAATGTTAAAAAAATAATAATAAAAAAAAAAAGATACAATCTGTTAAGGTACATTAAAGGAAATAAAGTACAAAGCACACTGGTATTAAGTCAGTAATAAGCACTTTTGCAGATATCAGATGACCTGACACACTACTATGCAACTACAGGTGGTGCTGGGGAGGGAGAGCAGGAAGGGCAGGCCTAGCAGAGAGGGGCAAAGAGCAAAGGCTTTGGAGAACTACCCTGGGCAAAATTTTTTGTATCAAAACCCATTCTTGTTTCAGTGGCTTCAAAACTCAGAGAGAAACTAATGACTGAAAAATTGTATTTTAATAAACTTTCTATTAAACTCTTCTCTAAATAAACAGAAGCGGGGGAAGTTCAAGAAAATAAAAAGCCCTTTCCCCTGATAGTTAAGAGAGACATTAGGCTATGTCTGTGGGGGAATGGAGAGAGAAGCCTTAAACCTGAGGAATTCTTTATGGTCCTTTTGCCACCCAGTGCTGTAATACTGTAAGGCAGAACAAGCAGCCATACCATACCATACCTCACCTCTGCACTCACAAGACACTGAGTGAACAGGACTATTGGCAGAATCAAGAGACTCTCCATATGATTAAGAGTGACAGAGCCACTCCAAAGTGTCTGTGCTACAAGACATGTTTATTGCAGGTCACCTTCCTAAATATCTGAAGGAAAATCCACCTCCTGAAGGCATGTAAAAAAAGTCAGGGATTTTTACAACACTTTCAACATTATTCCTAAAAGGAATGCAAAGGAAGACAGCTCTGGGTGAAATTAGTTCAATCTTGCCCTGTAGGGAATTTATTAAAAACGAGGAAAATGTTTGAATAAGAGCAAAGTGCAGGGAAAGTAATCAACACTCAGGCTGACAAAGTATCCTTTACTGAGGACACCAGGCAACCGCCTCGTGATTTTACCTCGGATATGGAAACTGCCTTCAACAAGGCAAAGAGATCATTTTTATCTTACACGAACATAAACACGTTTTACTTTAGTCCCTAGGTGTTTTAAGTGTAACAACTTCCATGCAATTCTTTTTTTTTAAATTAGTATTTGCCCTTGAAATGTGCACTTTGAACTTTAGCTTTAGGCTACTATTGCATCTGTACAATCTCAAATCATCTCCAACAAGCCTCTTTTCAAAAGCAGCTGTCTCATTAGTACCTCAGTCTTCCCACTTAATTATTTAAAAATCCATCCTCGGGGAAGGTGAGCTGAAGATACTTATTTTTAAGATATTTCTTTTGATTGGAAATACATAAAAATATACTAACCTTGGAACAATAAGACTGAACTTTTAAAATTATCTCGGTTTGATATTAATACAATGTGAGCAAGCGTGACAAAGATACAGCTGCTGGCCTTCTCACTGCATTTAAATTTACCCATCAAGTGCAGATTTATAGAAAGCAAGAGAAAAGGAAAATTCCTTGACCTGGCAAACAAAACCAATCTACAGCTGCCAGCTGATCTAAGACATACAACGGAAAGTAGAGCTCCTACAGCAAGTCCCCTGTATGGCACCCATCCCCTAAATGACAAGAGATGACTCCTAATTATTAAAAGAACCATAATCAACTGCATGCATTATGATGGAATTGAACACGTGTGGATTCCACGTCCTTCCAACTGTCTCCAGGAACGGTGTACAACACGTACGTGTTGCTCCACAACATCGCTTCTGCAGCCTTTGTTTTTTCGTCCCCATTTCCCTCCTGGAATATTTGACTGACAGAAATAAAGCAGAGACTGCTTCTTTAATTTGTGTACATTTTGGTGGGAGGGTTCTATTTGTAATGCAAAATTCCATACATAAATGTAGCCCAGAAGACCTGATTACGGATCTTCTTTGTGTTCTCAAATGCCATTAAGGAAAGGGATTGGAGAGGAAACTGGTTCACTATGAAGTTCTAGATGGGGAAAACATCCTATTATGCTTATTTTTCTTATCACTTCACTTCAGACACCTTGCACTGCAGACATCCAAAGCTGGTAATTTAAACTGTATGAAGCTGATAAAGAGAAACAAGCTCCATCTCAATCGCCTATGTCTCTCCAATGATTAAGAACTGAACTAGGCAATTAATTCAGGTGCAGGTACCTCAAGTCAGATGAGACAGATTCCACAGTGTGCCTAAACCTAGAGCTGAGGAAATACACCAAATGACATGAACATGAAATAGCTTTTAGACTGCCTGGAGTTATTTGTGGGAGCAATGTTTTTAAGTCCTCATTTTCCAGTACTCCTCCGCACAGCCACTCCTAAAGGCAGCTAAGCCCACGTATCTGATGTGTTGGAAAAGATTACAAAATATTCACTGATTTTTGCCACGTGTTTTTGTACATACAATAATTGAGGGGGGGGAAAACCCCAAAAAATTAATTCTTACAGGCAAAGGCACAGACATGACCATATTTCCTCCATAGACAGCAGGTACATATAGAATGCTTGTCCCAGTGTGTGGATCTATCCTTTGAACAGGACTTGGAGATTTCCCCAGATTGGGGTGAGGTCCCAGAGGAGGAGGGGGAGGAGTATATGCTCGGATGGGATTTCCAATTAGCACAGAAGGATTGGGCTGAACTGAAAAGAAAGAAAAAATAATAATAATTAAAAAATATATATACACACAAAAAAGAATATGAAGAATACTGTTTCTTTTTTTTTTTTTTTTTTCTAATAGCATCTATCTTTATAAAGCATGTGTGCAACTCTCTAACAGCACAGGTCTAATACACTGAGAGGATGCGTTAATCGAGGCCTGTATCCCATTTCAAAAATGTGAAGAGGCGGAAAAGAAGAGCAGAGATGTAGCAAAACAGGTAGCTGGTTAACTGCATTAAGGAAAGAATGTCCCAAACTCATTAAATATGCTGACAGTCAGAGCAGCTGTTAAACACTGCATCAAAAACTAGAATTATCCTCCTTTCTTTAGCAGCGAAGACGAGCTTTAAATTAATGCTTTTTCAAATGAATAACAAAATTATTAAGCTGTTGCATGCTACCTTGCAAAAGCATGATCAGTGATAACTGGATATACGACAGCATAATTTAAGTTCAAAGTACATCATAAAACAGTGCACACGACATGATGTCCTAACTTTTTTAGTGGAAACACACTGGTACAGTATTTTAAACTATGAATTTTAACCAGCTGTTTTTAAGAGGCTACCATTTATGTTGTGCTAATGCTCTGAAGTTGGTATGCACAGCACCTTTATAGGGATAGCCTCGGAAATACCTCATGCTCACTGACCAGGCTGTAATCTGTTTCTCCAACGCATGCAAGAAGTAAATGGCTTTTACATAAGGAAGAGATCAGATACACAATTTATGTCACATTACTACCAGCTTCACTGAAGTCAAATCAGTGTGAGCTCACAGGAATTCCTTCAGTAACAGCAGAGGTACTCACCAATTCCATCAGGGGGGAAATGGTCATTCTGGTTATGATGATGGACTTTGCCCTTTAAAGGGAAAAACAGTAATAGTAATGCTTTGAATTCTTACATAAACCAAAGCTTTTTATTTCCAAAGAATGTTATCATATCCCAGAGTTTGAAAGTTAGCCCAACGTTTCATTCTTAAGCATTTAACTGCTGAGTTCCATCACCTGATTATGAATTCACAAAGCTGAACATTAAGTACCACTAATTCAAGCAACCAGTAGGTCACCACCAGTCCCTCCAGAGATACTCTTTCCCAGGACCTGTTTTCAGAAGCAAGCAGAATTACAGCAAGCTCCTCTGAGTTTCCCTTCCTCACCACTCAATTTCCTGGTGCCTCACTTCCCTTAGGAGCAGCACCCAGTACTAACACAACCCTCAGTATTTCTCTTCCATGGTGGCTGCTCTTGGAGGCATGATGCATTTTTTCTTCAGGTTTCAGATCAAGAACCTTGAAGACAAAGCAGCTGCCACAAGTTTTACTGAACTGCTCCCCCAGCTTCACGAGACGTTGCCTCCCTGCCCCACCTCACGCATCTGCTTCTGGACCTTGGCGCCTTAGTGACTGCTCCCCAAAAAGCACAACAGAGTAGAGTCATGAACCAGAGTGCTGTGGGGAAGCTGCTTTTCCTGGGTGAACTGTACAGTAGGAGGTTAACAGAATTCATGGTACCTCTCCAACACGCTCCTGAGTTTCATCAATTTACTAATGAATATTCATAAACTGCAAGCACATACTCAAAATGCCAGAACGCTCTTAAGTCTTTTGCAGGATAGCAATACCTTACTTAATCTGGACCTAAGTACATTTAAAAATTTAAAATACATCTAAAACCCCTTTGATGCTGCAAAACTTTTCTTGCCCAGGAGATAAGTCTAGGCAGTTTTCCAGCAGTCTGAGCAAATTAGTCAGGGTACAAAGACAGGTTGTTTGACAATGTTGACTCATGCATAAACCAGATTAAAGAACCAGGCTCTGAATTTTCCTCTTGTATTAAAAATGAATTATTGAAAAAAAAAATACTAAATGCTCTCATCACAGTACTTAAACAAAAGAAACCCTTTTATTCTTGCTCTCTAAAGAGAGATTCAATCTGAAACTGTAGAGGAGCCACACGCCTTCATCACTCACAGTTAGTACAAGGCATTTCTGTATCTGTTGAGCTGTCGGTTGGCATCAAGCTGTATGTGCAGAAGTCTTAACAAATCTCTCTTCCACCTACCATACTTGTATCTTATAGGTGTCATGTGTGAAATAACAATTACATAAATTCATAACAATGGCTGTCCTGTTGAACAGGAACTTCAGCATGTAATGGTATCAGATTGGTAAATGTAAGTCAAGTTTGTAAGGTGGGGAAGGGAGGTGCTGGTTTTCTTTTGTCTTTGTGTTTTAACAGTTTTGATGGCTCAATGACTTCATATAGTCTATTATCAACTTCACCACTGTGGTTTCTCAAAGATTTCCATATCAAGGTTCATTTCCCTGGCCATCTACAAAATACCTAAACCCACGCTTTAACTGACAGCGATCAAGAGCAGTGGAGCACAGATAGTCAAGTCTCCTCTAAAAATTTGCTTCACTTTCCAAGTATAAAATCCCACATTACGTAAAGGCATCTCGGTTAAGTGCCTGAATTGAGGCTGAAAAGCTGGAGAACATTCAGTGAACAGGAGGTAAGCAGAGTTGTAAGATTCAGAGCCTAATTTCCTGTACGCTTACTACCCTGCGGGAAGCTCCGAGTTCTGAAAACTTTGTTTCCACATCATCAACTTTAATAAAGACTGTGCCTATCCAACTCTGCTGCTCCTTCCACGCTTCCACCGTCCCCAGCCAACGGCAGGTGAAGGCGAATGCTCTCCCAGCCAGGGCTGTCAGGAAGCCCAGCAGCCCACAGCTACCCAGTTCCACGTTAGCTGTTTGCTTTGCAGAGAGACGGGACTGGAACTGGAACTTTTTTTTCTTCTTTAAAAAAGCAAAGAGGTTTTTAATGTCCTTACATAAACGCAAGAGCAATCCTGATGAAAAAGAAGGCACCGTTTTCACAAAGTCACTTTTCACCACATGTGAAAAACAAGCCCTGTCCTGCATGTATGCCCATAAACTTGCCATAGAATGCTGCATCAGGAGCTGTTCTCATTTGTTTTGCTACAAAATACACCAGCACCAGGTTTTTAATCTTTCATCTTTTAATGTTAAATCTTGTACTTAGGAGGTCTAATATAGGCAAAGCTAACCATCTGCTTTCAAAATTTGAGCAGAGGGAAATGTACCACCTATCGCAGCCACCTCCTGTGTGTGTTTGAGGATTGCTTCTCTCTCTACTTCTGTTCCTGCACATGCTCGCTGTCAATTGTGTTCAGAGGGAAGAGATTTTATTATAATTATGATACAGGTGGTTAAAACACTTTAGATCTTAAGCTGAAAATACAGTGCTGGCAGTTTGAAAGCATCTCTTCTTGACTTCTACAGCACAAGTGCTTCGTTTACTAACAAACTAGAAGGAAAATAAACAGAAGAGTCTATTCACAAGATTCTCACTTCCCACAGCCTCCACCCTCCCCCTTTTGGTTTGTTTGGGTTTTTTTAAACGTACTACACCTGCATTTTCAAATACTTTTCTTCCATTAAAAAAAAAAACAACTATAAAAATTAATAGTCATGTTCTAGTCAGACATTCAACAACATTCAACATTCTTGAACACATTCAAGACTGCAGCACTCACGAAAAGTGAGAGTGCAGCAATGACTTTTTAAAGACAATCATTTTTTAATTTACTGTAAGCCTAGTGTTTTGACACATGACTAGATGCTTTAGAAATCTGGTGTTTGTTTCAGAAAGTAATGCATCTTGAAGAAACCAAATGTTCTCACTTACAAACTCTCTTTTGGGAAGGACTGCCAAAGGGAAGGTTTTCCTTTTTGTACTGTTAAAACCTTAAAAAACCTGTTGTAAAAATTTAATTTAAATGACAAAGCCTGCAAAGACATGGCAAAGCTAGAGAGAACATGTATGCTTCTTCCTTCCCGTACAACAGAATTCATCACAAGGCTGACAACCTACATTTTAGTTGCATCCCTAAACACAATTTAATTGTTCTAAATCAAATTATTTTAAAATAAATTATTAAAATAGAATTACTAGTATATCACCCCCCAAAAAGCTCCAATATTTTGTGTTCTTTTTTATCATCCTAAGGGAGCTATGTATTTTCACCACTTCTTTACCTGCTTTTATAGAAACAGCTGATACAACTATCGCTGGGTGACAACTTCATCCCTCTGCCCTCTTGATGAAATCTGGGCTTCTGAAGGACATTATCAGTGAGCTAACCTAGGCCATATGTTGTTTTACAAATATCTTTAATTAAATCTAACAATTATCTTACGTAACTCCCTGAATTTTAAATGTCATTTTTAGATCAAACCAAAACACTTTTGGCTACTATTCTTTTGTTTCCTTATACTATCTTTATCAACCAGTCAGAGCACAAGCAGCTTGGGACAGGGATTATCTCTTGGACAGAGGGTTTAATGTGGCTTACCCAAATACTGAGGCTAAGATCCACGCTGAAGTTGGTCAGGGTCATTGCAACACAGTGGATGAACATGCCAGAGTGACCCCAGGTATACATTTCAGCAAGGAAATAAGGCTTGGACAACCCAAAGCTATATTGCTAAATACTGTATTATAATACAAGCCTAGAGCTTTCACTTGAAAGTGATGAGAATCCCCCTGAAATCTGCATTCATGTCTGATTGCACTGATGCCATTCTAAAACAAAGAGCTTGTTTCGTAAAACCTTTCATACCACTTCTCAAAAGGCATTTCCACATTCACTTCCACTTTCTGACGAAATTCATCGTCGCTAAAACTTTACCTTTGGTGGTGACTGCTGTTGCTTGGTGGTGTTTGCTGAATGTTGATGCCGAAGAGCTCGGGGGATAAACTCAGGAGCCAGTGGGTTCAACACATAAGTTTTCTTTAACTCCAAAGCTTCCAGCTGAGCTTTGATCTGTTCAAATGTGATACCATGGAGACTTTCGTTCTCGTGACACAGGGCAATAAATCTTTCCCAAAATTTCCTAGGGAAACAATTTTTAGAATAAAAAGGAGTAAGACTCGATGGCTGTTATTAAGACAGATTTAATAGAACTGTGTGGTGTTTTTATTTTTCATGTACGCTCATTTTACACGCCAAGCCATCCATCTTGCAACCTGACCCATGCATCTGAACCCCAAGCACAATGCAAAGCTGCCCAGTTATTTAAAATGGCCATACAGGTCTGTCCGTGCATACCAGACCACAGCACTGGCTGTATATCACATTTAATAGTAATGGCACAGACAGGCATAACTTGGATTTTTTTCCTAGAAAACTAAAGGCAGTGAACACAATGCTTAAAAATTTGGAAAGCGTGTGATTTATCAAATTTATTAAAGCCCAAAAGAGTCATGGGGATTATATAGATTCTCAGTCCCAGAAGATGCTAAAGAGGTTCTATGAAGTTAGGCAGCTCATTCAATTCCAGTGTCACAAATACCAAAGTTGAGATATAGCCTCAAAACTGCTCTCATGAAACACCTCAGAGTCACGTGAAGATTAACATGTCAGGAGTATCTAGAGGGCCTTTGAGATCCTCTGGTAGAAATCAAATAAAACCATAAATCATCTCAGATATTTCTACAGCAAATAGAAGAAATTTCAAGCCAGAAAGGCAACCATCAGATGACATATGACTTGCTATATGAAAATTCTGTATCCAGCTTTTTGGAGGGTGGAAGGGTTATTTAAACCATGTAATAAAAGAACATTCCTACCTGTCTTCTGCTTTCTCATGACATGTTTTTCTATGGCCTATAAAAAAAGTCTTTAAATTTTTAAGAGCCACAGAAGGATCCATACAAAAGTTTTACATTTAGAATGAATTTATTTTTCTTTTAATCTCAAACAAACTTTTTGGGTGAAGATACTTAAGCTTAAAAGATATTTCAATAAAAACTGAAGATGTTATTTAAAAAAAACCACCAAGTGATTGAGCTGTTCTCTTTCAAAAGAAAAAAATTAAGAGTAATGAAAGTTCCTGAAAAGGAGTATTAAAAAGACAATGACCTAAAAGGTGTGCTTGACTATACTTCCTTCTTTCAGTAATATGGTCTGGCCTGTAAGCAAGCACTGTTCTTTTCTCCAAACCTGTAAAATGAGATTGTTGCACACTGATTTCAACAGTGGTGTCATATTTTGCTGAGTAGCTGGCTTTGTGGAAAAGAATAAATATCTTTCTTGCAAGAAGACTGTAACGTTACTGATGTATTTAAGAATTCAAAATAGTTTTCCCTAAAAGTCCATCTTCTGGTGTGATTTTTATAGAGGCAAGAAATGCTCTTTTAAAATTCAAGATGCAAGATGGCCCTTTTTCTGCAATTTGCTGTAAAGGCAAATATATCTTGCAAGTTTTAAGTGAGGATTAAAACCCAAAATTAAATACTTCACCGGGATTCTTTAATGATGGAACTCCCTCCAATTAATCAATTCAGTCACCAAACCTACTGCCAAGTACCAGAAATCCACTGAGACCCACCCACTTTTGCTTAAAATGCCCCAAGCAGTCTCTCTACACATGGAACACTTGTACTGGGGTGTCAGAACAGAGAATAAAATACTGCTGTCTCTGTCTTACAGCGTGCTGCGGAGTTTAAAGGGAGTGTCTGCCAAAACAGCCCTGTCTAGTCCGACTGTAACACACAGAAATGTACTGATTACCCTGGGCACACTTCACAAAGCTCTCTACAACTATCATTACAGAGTCCTGACTCATTTTGACAGGTATTAGAATATTTATAAAATTCAAGTACTCTCTAAACTTTTTTTGAGGTCTGTTTTTCCTAATGAAATGTCACTTCTTTCAGACTTCTATAGTCCTGTTGTACTAAAAAAGAACCATCTTTCCAGCAGCATGCCTGAGCCCCTCCAGCACTATTTTCAAAGAGTGGATGTTCAATTATTCAGTGAAACAAGACAATGGTATATTAAAAGGAAAGCTTGAGATACATCTTAATAAAGCTCCGGTGCTTCTTGTTTCTTAATTATCTTTTTGGTTTATAATTTTGAACAGCTATACAAATACAAATAGCTGCTGATCTTCAAAAGGCAAATTCAATCCCTAAATGCCAAGACTGTAACCTCTGTACCACGCTGATAGCCTGTGCTTTTACTTAGGTTTTTGCATGTCCCATTTCAGATATTTTGAAGGAGCCATACTTGGAAGAAACTGCTGAGCCCTCACACTTTAAATCTTGGTCCCCTTTTAATTTAAAACCTCACCACTTAGGCTTATGTAAAAATTCAAGAGATTATCTTCCTCACTGGGATTTAGAGAGAGTAAGATACACGGTCATTCTCCAACAGAAGCAGTATTTAGACAGATGGTTAGAGAACCAATAATGGTCCTACATGCTGGCTGGACTACCTAGGGATTAACTAACTCTCTGACAGGTAACACTGCTCATCCTGAACCCCAATGTAGGGAAGAGATGCAAAATTTCTCAACCAAGAGTAATTTCTGTGCAAGCAGTAAGAGGAATCTCAGTCAGCACGGCATGGCAACCGCTACAGCTACGTCCTGTATTGCTGCTGAACTAGAGACTGCACCAACACTGTCACAGACACTCAGCATCTGTGCATCGAGTGCTCAGGAGGCACAGAGCTCTGTCTCAGTTACATCAACCACATCATGCCTGAAAAAACCAAGCAGGTAATGAGAAATGTGAAATAAAACCACAATTATTACTCTTTCACTAAGATGTTATTAGTAGCTTAGAGCAGATGGCTGTATTAATGTATAGGTACTCTTGATGTGTCCCCAGCAGGTAAGTGGTTAAATTCAGGTACTATTTCATAACTGCAGTAAACAACCGTTTGGTTTCCATTTGGGTTTTTCAATTCTAGTCTTAAAAAAATAAATACATAAAAAAATTCACACCCATTTACAAGACAAGGATACTGCTTAGGAAAGTAGAATACAACACAGATAAAAACAACAGACTAATACAGATTTTTAGCTTTATTTTAATAACGTAGTCAGTGCAGTTTTCCCTCTCTTTGACAAGTAAGCCTCAGGATTTATCTCTGATCATCTCAACATTTCGGCTCTTCCATCGAAAAAGAAACCTTTGAAGAACAAGAACTTGGTATGCTTAACATCAGTGTTTACATCTCTTAGCATTTTTCACTTTTTTTTTTCCATCTAGGTCTATAAAAAGTAAATTCACTTGAATCACAGGAGTTACTGCAGCATAGAGCGACTGCTCAGTCTATGCCTGCCCTGGATGAGGGGTGAGCTTCAGCAGCACACCTCAGACAAGCTGGAATCGTGCCTGCAGATTCCTCTGCAAGAGCTGGGAACACAACTAATGCTTTACCACCTTTGTGGTATTTCTGTGGGTACAAACATGGAGAATCTCAATTTCATTATACAGTTCTTTTAAGGGTTTAAATATACTGTCTGGTTTGTCACCTAAAAGAACATCCATCATTTTCCTAAATCTATCAGTCAGAGATAAACACATTTCTTAGTATCCTTAGCCCCGATTAACTAAGGAACAAATATAAAGTACCTGCATCTTCCAATGGAACATAATGCAATAGGATCTCCCACCACAGCTACCAAGGATTGTGCTCTTGTAATGGCAGTGTTGAGAAGTTTGTAATTAGACAGAAAACCATAATCCAAGTCTTCTGTTGAATCCTCCAGTAACTGCTCTTTCCTTTTAATTGGTGTTTGCTTATGTTTGCACGTATGCCGGGTACGTACTGTGCTGAGAAACAAAACTCTAAACTGTTTTCCTAAAATGAAACAAAAAAACACAAACGTCTGAGATCACTGTAGTTATTTCTGCTAGTAACACAATCAGACCACTGCACTTGCCAGGCTGATTTCACTCCTAGATATTCTGCAGAACTGATAGCTACCCTTCATATGAAGGGCTTTATGCAAGAATAATAAGATTTAAAAATTTCAAAAGATGCACTATAAATAGCATATTCTATTATAAGAATACTTCCTCTTTAAAAAACTGGTTTTTCATCTTGATATCCATCACTCCAGAACTCTCCGAAACGCTAATTACCTTTACAAGGTTGCTGATCAGCCAGTAACAAATCTGAGGTTTGTTTATTCTACCTTAATTTTGGACAATCTTGTTTCATATTTTAAAATTTCTCTAACATATGAACATCTACCATGAAAAAGCAGAACACACCACTCACCGTCACTCAGTTACTTTATCATCTCCCTTTGTTTGTTACTGACTAAAAGTGCAACCTAGCAACAGGCTATGCCTACACAAAATTCTCGTTATCGATGGGATTCCAGTAACAAATACTGAAATTTCTGGACCCCTTTCTACAGCCCATTTCACAAATGCAAAAATTAGCAAAAGATTCTGAAGCTAAAGCCTTGTTACGTTTTTATTTGGAACTCCTTTTTTCCCCTTACAATAAAAATCCAGCAGTTTGCATATTTTTTTTTTATTCAATCAATTTATTTTTTAAGTAAGCCTGCACTTAATTTTGAAAAAAGATCAAACTCTCCTCCAGGAGTTTATTGCTTTGGTATTCAATGTTGGACTAACATTTAACATACCTGCCAGTTTCATTTTGATACATTGGGGTTTATGGGCCATATCACAGCTCTCCTTTTGTTCTGATGGTTTTAAGATTATTTTAGTAGGTCTTACTTAACTTCGCCAGTCACATTTTTCACTTCCTTAGCATATCTTTGAGACGTAGAATTATGACTTACCCTGAACATTTAGCACTCTCTCTACACTGACATCAGACAGTCTTTTTTTCCGGAGTTCAGCCCGAATTCTGAACACTTGATCAGCGTAAGGTGTTACGACACCTATGCTGCCATCATCCAACTTGCCCCAGGCAACAGGCCATTTTCTTCTTAATTCTTCAACGCGCTCCACTACTTCAAACACCTTAAAAGAAAGTCAGAATTCTTAAAAGCATGCTCCACTGAAGATCATTCTTTCATATGGGAAGAGAGTTTGAATTTTAAAGCTCCAGAACATTTACATGACACGGTATTACACAGCCTTACTGAATAAGCAATCATACTACTGCATTCTATACTGATAATCTAAACCATCATGTAACAACACAACGTGTTTGCTATACAGTACCTTTTTTTAGTCTTGAAATGAAAAGTCTGCCCACAAACATATCACCTGGGAAATTATACTGATAATCTTAATTTTCAGACTTATGTTCTTATGAAAAATGTCAAGTGCAGTAGGACCTTTCTTATCATACTTTAATTTCCATAAGAAACACACTGCCTAAATAGGGATTATTTTATTTTTATTCTGGATTATTATATACATCACATTAGAACTTGAGAGCTCTAGAGAGTATATAGACCAGAGCACAATCACTTCCCATTTCAAAGGATACCATCAGGAATTTCAGATTATTCATCAACAGCCAGTTCATCTCAATGAAATACTATTAAGTGTGCTACTTGAGAAGACTAATGAGTAATAAAAACTGAAAACCTCCTCCTGTGAGGAGACAGGCTCAAAGTAACCCCCTGCCAAAAAGCACCAGGCATAGCAGCTTCTGCTTCGACACACTGAATAGAGATATGCACTATAGAAGGTATTTCTTGAGTATCTTTACAGAAGGTTTGTGTTGGTGTTATTTTGTTTAGGTTTTAACATTTCCATTCGATATGTCTTTCAGAAAATGTCAATATGTCATTCAATGCATATTTATCCAGCTATGTAAGGAGTGACAATTGAATGCAGTTTTCCTTTAGCATCACAAGGACAAGCTCAGCCTCCTAATGGAAACTAGGCAGATAGTCCTTGCTACAAGAACCTCAAGTGTTCTTAACTTTCTTCTCTTCCCTATTCATCCAGTTATCTTTGGCTGTGGGAAGGAGCCATTAAAAATAAATTTCATGATCTTAGCTTTTATATTATCTCTTCCTCAAATTGGTAAGTGGGAATTCTAAGGACTTAGGGACATTTGTACAATTTTTCTAAATGGATCTAAACTGGAACAGTTTATTGAAAAAACTCAGGAAAAAAGCAAGTTCAACTAACAACAGATATTAGAATTAACTTGGGTATCTATAAAAACCATAGCACAAACATCATGACCTTTTGCAGGTATTCTGGCAAGCTTCTCTAAAAGCACAGAGCTTCTGGATACATGCTCAGAATTAAAACCATATAGGGAAATTTTAGAATTAAGACCGAAAAGGGAAAATGCCTTTTATGAGTTAATATAGACACCAATGAACCATTAGATGCCCCGATGCAAAAGTCCAGCAAGGGTCAAACAGCAAAAATCTCGCTCATCATCTGAATTTCATGTTGGTGTTTAAGCAGCTGTTGTCCTTCATTTCTGCCTGTAGCTATTAATGACTCACAATTTTCAGACAGTTACTTGGCTACTGAAGATATTTTGGGGTTTTTTACAATTTTTTCTTAAATGGCAAAGCAATCCAAGTAGATTAATGAAAGCAGTCAGGTGCCTTCAGTTTGTTTTTTTTTTCAGTGATGTGACCAGAAGTCATTGGAGCTTCTTATTTATGTAGATATTTTAATACATGAAAGGATGCATAACAACTGCAGCATAATAACAAAATCATTACAAATTGTGCATCAGATGAACTGCACCATGATCAACAAGGGGAAACACAGAGAGCTCTGCAGTGCTTCATATCAAATGGTGCTGCTACCCTGCAACCCAACTTCAGATAAAATTCCTCAGAATTTTAAGAAAATTAGTGATATTTGTTTTTCTTTAAATGTCAAGGACATTTCTCAAGATATCTTTTTGGTGGGGAAAAAATGGAGCTGGGTCAATCTTCCCCTAACTTGAGATGACTGGAAAAAGGCATCTTCCAGTACAAAATACATTACCAAGTCATGTGAGGTGGGGTGGGTGTGTTTGGGTTTTGTGTGATGTGTTTTTATTATTGTTTTATAACTCAAGAGAGGGAATGAGAATGAAAGTAATTTTTGAAGAATACAATTTATGTGAAACAGAGTGAGAATAAGTTCCCACCTTAAAAAAAGAAAAATCTCATCTGCACATGATCAGTGAGACACTGATCCATAACAAATTAAAGCAAATATGAATGTTACTCCAGAGGACTCTTATCTGAGTGGGAACATTTCTACAACACTCAAAGAAATCTAAGTTTTACTTCAAATTGCAGCTACTCTCAGTTGCTAAGATACATCCACCAGCATGTCAGAAAAATTATCAGGAAAGACATCCTGAAGAATGAGCCTGAGAGAACTATATGCTGCTTACAATTTGCAAAGAAAAGAAGATAAATTAGTGGAAATATTTACTACAGTTGCAATGTTCACTACTTAACACACTTCGCGATCCCCTCTCCTAGTAGGGGGAAGTTGAAATCTTGCACCTGATCTAAGCAGAAACCAATAAATTTGCAGGAAGTGGAACTTTAAGAAAACAATCAAGAATAAAGCCAAAGAAGAGTTACCTCTGCGTTATTGTAAAAAGCTGTACTATTTTTTTCTTGCACATCTTCCCCACGTGCCGTGAAGAAAGTCAAAGGGTAGAAATCTTTGTGTGCTGGCTGCTTTCCACTTGCCATCAATTTGCCTTCATAAAAAAGTTCAGATGTATAACTGTAATAGAGAAAAACAGAATAAAACAGAGTCTACATATAAGCTCACTGATAAAGGATTATCCTGGCCTGAGTGAGAACAGAATTAATTCTCTTCAGTGATTTTACTTTCCAGCTCAGTTCTTCTAACTCACTGCACTGTCTGAAGGTAGCAGCCTGTTCTCACAGACAGTGTCTGCTTCTGGCAGTGATAACACCCCGTGTTTAGAGTTAGTACCAAGGGTTGGTGTGCAGACAAAGGCCACTGCTGGATCTTGCCATGTTGGGGGGTGCAGAAAGTGAAAGGCTGCACCTGCAGTGAGGAGCAGACAGGACAGGGGACCCCAAACTGACCAACGAGGGATTCCAGCCCTCATACATCATATTTGGCATAAAGCTGAGGGATCAGGAGGGTCTCACCCTCTCAGCCCATTCTGCCAGTTTTGCTTCGCTTGGCTCGAGTCCTCTTCCAGTTTCTTCCTTGGAGCATCTGAGGGGGTCTTTGTCCATTCTGCCTTCAATCCCCATCTGTGTGTTCCTGAACTCAGTACCAGAATCCAGCTCCTGAACACAGCTCCCGTCTGCTGCAGGGCCCAGGTTGGAACTCTCCCAGTGCCTGCTCCACAGCATCAGTGGTGATGGTGATGAAATTTCCACCAGGGGGGTTGGGTTCGATACCAGTTTTGTATATATTTGTATATATTCCATTTTTATTATTATTATTTTCCTTAAAGCTGTTCTAGTTTCCTTTTCTAATCACTGAGTCTCTCTCCCTCATTCCCGTTCTCTTCCCCTCTGGGGAGGGAGGGGGGTTAACAGAGAGCAGCTGTTACAGGTCTGAGGGGCTGCCCTGACCCTAAACCCTGACGAGGATGCAAATTTCACTGATAAAATATGCAACCATCAAATACTTCCTAAGGAAAACAGAGCCACTGCTTACTATTTGGCATCTCCAAGTAATTTCTCTGACCTGGTATGTCCATGCTACAGACTGAGCAGAAGGCACTAAAAAAAATAAGCTTTTCTAACATTTTTTTTCTACAAAAGGCAGTATTTTCTTCTGATCTAAAACTCAACAAATGTTGAGAATGTGTGCAGTAACACATCACTCCGAAGTTCCGGTGGCTTGAAACTGGGTGAAAGGAACACTTGCTGCCTGGCACTGGTTATTGCCCAGGCTGGCTGGACAACGAGCACGTTTACATCATTTAAGAGCTGTTGAACTTGGAAGATAGATTCTCTAAAGACTTCATGTGTCCTGAGCACAATGCAGGCCAAGTGTTGAACTTTCAAGCAAGCTTTTCCTCTGTGACTTCTACTGCAGACCAACTGATGTTGCTAGGCATCAGAAACACAACCAGAACATACTGCCCTGCTGGCAGCAGCCAGTAGAGAACCTGGCTGACTGAAAGGAAGCAAGAACTGCTTCCACGGTGACAAGTTGGGGCAAAGAAGGCAAACTGAATGGAATCAGACAAAACCCAGCAAGAAGTGACTGCAGATTCCTATCCAGGCCCAAGTTCTTCCAGGCTTCCAAGTATTGTAGTTTAAGGTGCAAATAACTGGTGACAGAAAAGCTAAAGAAACTCGTCTGCTACCAAATCAACACACAACTGATCAGAACTGGCTTACACCACACAATCCTGAAGAATATGCAACTCTCCTGAGGATTCAGCTGTAGCATCCCACTGCTGCCAATGAGCAAATTCATTTCTTTAATTAATTAATTTCTTATGCAAATTAATTCTTATTAATGCATTCTTAGTAAACAATAAAAAACCCTCCTTTTTACAAAAGCTGTTTATTCCAATTACTGCTCTGAAGTCAGGCTGAACTAAGGACTTGTTCTTTCCTTAATTTCTTTTGGTCTCTACTTCAGTTAGGTAGGTATGATTAATGAGCCCAACATGAACCATCCTCCTACACTTATTCCTGGCTTAAGTGCCATGGTCCCATTTGTCAGGGGAAATTCCATCTTATTTAAAAACAAAACCCAAAAGTAGACTTGAAACAATCTCCTAAATGGACCACTCTCAGAGCATTTAGCAGGTTTTACTTCACAGAGCACTACTTGCTAGAGGAATCAGGCACATTGGACTTTCACTAGCCAGCCAACTAGTGAAATACCAGCGGTACTTCTGCAGTCCTTACCTCAGTATTCAACACAGAGCATCTTTCTAGGAACTCACTGTCCGAACTCCAACTGCTGAACTGAATTTTCATGATCTGAAGCAGATTTCATGGAAGTCACCCCTGACTAAAAGCTGAAACGATCCCTTCCTTTTCAGATTCTCTCACATTCTGAACTTACAATTTCAATAAGCATGTAAGAAATTTACCATCACTCAGTTTGTAATTACAAAGTCCCTATAATGAAGACAGATCAAGCTGTGTTACAAATATGTTACATTCTCACTTTTGAGTCTCCAGAGAACGTAAATACTTCTGGATTTGCTTTGAACACAGTGATAACCTAATTAGTATGACTGGATACTAACGTAATATTCCTCAGTACACATTCGAGCCAGGATTTAAACTTGAGCATTTTTCCCCATGATTGCATTTACTCTTTCTAGCACAGCTCATGGATGAGCTCATTACATTAGCAGCCATTAGTTTATCATAGCATAAAAATGCAAACCCACTGATTAATGTGTCTTGAAAGAAATAATAAAAGATGACAACAGGGAACAGGCCCAAAATTTGACCTGTTTTTTTTTTTTTCTGTTCATAACTGTATATCCATATGTTCCTTAGATTACACATAGCTTACCATTCCAAGATAATCCACCATGGTAATTCTAAAATTCTGGAACAGTTCAAAGAAGCACAGACCCTAGATAATATTCTGCGATAATGGTTAAAAAGGGAAATTTACCTCCTCTTTGACTTAGTGTGCATGTCTTGGAGCCAAAGTATTCCCATCTGAATGAGGAGTTTGTAACACAACCAACTCAATTCCTGGCATCTGTTCTAGACCAAACTTCAACCTAGTGACAAAGAATTATCCTCCTAATTAGCTTTGAAACAACTACGATCTCATCACAGAAACATGTAGTGCTTCTCTCTTCATTCAGCTGTGCTCAGCTCAAGAGTTCTTTTGTTCACTCACACCAATCAAAGAAAGGCATTGTACAGTGAAAGAGTTCACACCTACTTGATGATAGCTTCATGGGAGCGATAGTTCTCACACAGCAAGATCCTGCATGGAAATTCTGCAGGGTAGTGCTCATAGAGCCGATCAAGCAATGAAACATGAAGGTTTCTTTCCCTGGCAAATTCACTGTAGACAAAAGGACTGAGCTGTAATAGACACACACATACAAAGAAAATGTAACTAAATATGTGGACTTGGAATGTCATGCTCCCAACATATGTATTTTGCATCAAAACAAAAAGGAAACCTTACTTCTACTGTACATTCATAGTTGGAAGATATATACAATGGCTATTCCATAGAAATGCTCATTCCTACTGTAGAAGTGACAAAAGACCAGCATGCTCTTAAAGGAACAGGAAAATATTCCAAGACTACGTGAAGAGGAGAGAAGATCCCTTACATCCAAGTTCTTTCTTTGTGGCTTGCACAAATGAGTAACTCAAAGCAGAGAGCTGTTTGATATCCAAACAAAACCAAAAAAATCCCCAAACCATACCAAAACTCAAACAATGAAAAAACCAAAACCAAACCCCCAAACAATCCAACCCCAAACCTGTGTTTTGAATGACATTACACCATTCCTCTGCTGGTCACATTACAGTTGAGTTACTACCACAAACACTACAGCATATCCTCACTCAGCATAAATACTGTGAGTTTACAGTAGAGATTATAAGGCATTCACAAACCACAGCGATTCTGAGCAGATAAATAAGTTAAATATATAAACACAAATATTATATATATGCACTTTATATTCAAAAATCCTATAAGTCTTACCTGCATATGGTCTCCAGCCAAGACAATTCTTGTGTCTTTATTAGCTAATGCTAGAGGCATAATAGTTTCGCACTCCATAGCTTGCGCAGCTTCATCTAACAGAATGTGTGTAAAAAACCCTGTAAAGCAGAGATACCAACACACAGATGAAACTTGAAATATGACAAAATAAACAGGGATAACAATACAAGAAATTGTACTGCAAGGTCTGTATTCTGATAGCAACCAAAACTAGAAAAAAAAAATATCAGTATGGCTTGTATAAATTAATTTCTAGCAACTACTAGAAACCACACAAATGATTTTCAAACCCATCAAATGACCAAGAGTGGTGAACCTTGCCTGCCAGTGACATCAGCAGATGCCAAAAGATCTGACTCTTCTTTCTGATACGTGAAGTTACTATCTGAGCTCTCCTTATACCAAGAGGCAATGTCTCTTGGCAGACCTCCCTCAGTAGGTTTCTCAAATCTGGAAATCTTTTCATCACCATGAGGCTTGAATGAAAAGGATTTCCTCAGGTACTTGAGTCCTATTAACTATTTTATATACCAAATTTCCCATTAAAATTGCAGACATACCTGAGCACTTTGCTGGTTAAGGGCTTTAAGGAACGTCGGGGGGGGGGGGCGGGGGGGAAGGAACAGAAGTCAAAGGAAAATTTAAATTCAATCTTATGATAATATTGGACTGAGAGGTTTGTTGGTTGGGTGGAAATTTATGCACAGGATAACATACACTTGAAGAAAAAAACTGGGCCACAGTAGACTTGTATTTTATGAAGTGTAAATTCAGGATCAGTATAGAAGAGAAGTGGGTTTATATGTTGTATATATTAAGGTTTAAAACAAAGTATTAGAGGACTTAGTGTGCCATTCAATTAAGATTATATACATAAAAATGTAGCAATCTTCTTTGGAAAACATGAAAATCATACAGCTGCATACACATTACTATGGCATGACTGCACACGGCTCATTGCCAAAGAAAGCAAAGATCCACCTAAAGATCTGAAAGTATTTGCCATAAAACCCCACATTTGTTTCCTCTATTGCAACAAATGCCTAAACTAGCCATAGAAAAACAACTTCTGTAAAGAAATTACATGTTCTCCAAAAAGCAGATGGATTTCAGTTGGAGAGCAAGAAAACAATAAACCCTAAGCAGCCTCTGCCCACCCCAAGAAAAATCAGTCTAAATACATTTCAGTTTAGAAAACAACTCCAGAATTATCACGTTAACATAGCATGGGCTTGTACATGTGGGAGTTGTTTGCAAAGCTAGTCACAGAACAAGAAAAAAAGCTCCCTGTATGTATTTATGCTTACATGCTCCACTGAGTAATGACCTTAATGAGCATAATATTCAAAGTCAGAATCTCAAACAGAATTTTCCCTCTTACATCTCAAAACCACCAGATCATAGATAGTACTGCTTCCTTTTTTTTTTTTTTTAATAAATAAGGAGAAAACAGAAAAAGCAAAAGGTTAATTTGAATGCCAGCAGTTTACAGCTTTGTAATAAACATGTATTCATTAAAAAGAAATAAGAGAAGACTATTTTAAGATGTTCACTGTTTATTTTTTAACAGTTCAAAGAATTGTGTAACGAACTGACACTTGTGAGAGAAAGATAATTCTCAAGCATGGAAACTTCTTGGTTAGAAATTATCTTACCTGGTTCAAGATCCAGTTGACATAGATACTGTGATGTATTTAAAGTAACGACTACTACTCGTTGCTTAAGAATGTCTTCTTTCTGTGGCATCTGAAAGGTGGAATGTGTGCTTGAAATCAAACAGTACTGATGCACAACTGGGTGGACAGTCTTTACCCAGCGATTTCTGAAATATACCCTAGGAAAGAAAAAGGAGGGTTATTTTCTATACAGTCTGAACACCGTGTCAGCCTAATATTTCAAACGCTAAGATTCTGGTTTCTGGTAAATAAACATAATCTTCAGGAAGCAAAACATCACAACTTTGCAGAATTACATGCTAAAATATGCTAAACCATCTCGGATTTACCTGTCATTATTTGCCGCA
Organism: Actenoides lindsayi; assembly: GCA_025331215.1. NCBI lineage: Eukaryota > Metazoa > Chordata > Aves > Coraciiformes > Alcedinidae > Actenoides > Actenoides lindsayi. The sequence continues at coordinate 54,667 of WTSP01028068.1, read as the reverse complement.
GTGCAATGGCACATACGTGAACAGTTACCACGGATTAATTTACATATGGAAATCTGTAAATTCTTCACACATTCGAGTTCTGTGACCCCCATATCAATGTCTAGCTCATTTTAAACTACTAGTAAGCTCATTTTAAAGAAATATTTCTGCAGCTGAACAATAAATACAGCCCGTAGTCTCTGAACGGACGGAGCTGCAGCGGTCTGTACAGTTCATCAACGGCAGGCACAGGATCTTTTAGGAAAAAACCAAAACTCAAAAAGACATTACTAAAATCCTTCACTTCACTTTACACATACTCCATGTCTTCTGAGGTCTAAGAACCAAACAGGAAGTATACCCATCTTTTATCATCCATAATTATGATAACGCTGTCTAAAAGAATGAGAAAACGGTGCCAAAAAGGGTGGCTAAAGTCCAACAGTACCAGGGCACTGCCAGCAAAGCACTGGACTTCAAATCTCCTTCCATGCTATATAAGATAATTTTAATCACCGTATCATGAGATCGATGATGAATTTTTCTTAAAAAGTGATGAAATGTTAGGGCCAGTCTAGCTAAATGACCAGAGCAGACATAAAGGACGATGCCCCAGAAAACAGAGTCCAAGTGACTCCACCGAGGTGTAGAGAAATACACCAGAGCACAGCAGCTGAGGAGCTGGAGAAAGATGTCAAAGGGTTCCTCTACTGGGTGCTCCTCAACATATAATCTCTATCTATGAAGGACTATGAATCTAAAGTGGAATTTTTTAACTACAGGAAACTATTGAACAGATAATTAATGCTCAGAATTATAGTTATTTTACTTCCAAAGCAAATTAAGATTAAATGATTTAAACTAATTTCAGTTCTAAGTATGGAACTTAATGCTGTTTGGTTTATCAAGTCATTATTTTTTTTTCTTCTGAGCCCGTATCAGAAATCCCAAATCATGAATGTGAGAGAACATTATTAGGATTATGATAAATTTGGTTTGTGAAAATCCAACATCCATTTTGGACAACAAGCACAAAACGAAACGCAAAGAGGTGCAAGGACACTGCAGTATTCAGAATGGCTTTTTAATTAGACATCACAAACAACCAAAACTGACCCTTCCTGAGCAAAGGTAACTCCAGTTAAGACTGGGTTCAGCACGGGAGCAAGTACCACACTCCTGAGTTTTCTCAGAATGAGAACCTTCTGATGTTACCCCAATATATTTATTTCTTATCAGCCATCAAACTGGTAAGCTTTATTTGATAAACTGTTATTACATCAGTGTAACAACACGAACTCATGGCCTAATAGCTAAAGCCAGGCAGCAGGAGCAAGATAACCCCTGTTCTATTTATCCCAGCCATTCAGTCAGCTTTCGTGGCTCAGTTTCTCAATTTTAACTCAGGGTAATACTTACCTACCTCACAGGAGTACTGTGAGGACTAATGAGTTTATTGTGAGTTTATGTTTGTAAAGCACTTTGAGATTCTTGGATGAAAGGTGCTATTGAAATGCAAAATATTATGGTTATTAGACATTATTATACCGTGCACTGTCTTTTATTACAAAAATTCAACTGTGGGTGACTCACAGATTGGCTGACAGCATTTCAAACTGCATTGCTGCTTACCCATTAATTTATTGTATTTTGATGTGAGATCAAAAAGGTATCCCAGAGCTATTATTCACCACTGGCATTAAAACACCTGACAGATGTGACTACTTCGAAAATGCCATTATATCAGTAAGACACACTGAACAAGCCATTTCTTTCTCAGGTGCAATTTGGGTTAACTAAATCCCCTGTAATTTCATTTGTAGTTGGTTTTCGTTGTTGTTTCTTTATTTTCGTAAAGCTGGAGGAACCCATTACAAAAATGGGATTTACTAGTTTAACATAAATCATAACATTTCACCCTGCAATTGCAACATACCCTTAACTTCCAGTTAAACGAGGGACTAAATTTCTGATCTTAATACCTGCATAAGAAAAGAACCTGAAAACCAGCAGACCTGGGAGTTACTGATCAAAACCTTCATTAGTACCTGCAACACATTCTATTAGCAGGCAGCTCTAGGTAGAAAGATGAGCAAAAACTGCAGCTACAAACCCAAAACCCAGCCATAGCTCACGTGAGAGTATAGTTTCTCACATCAAGACGTTAATTCTAGAGAAATTAAAACCTTGAAGGCCAAGTTCTACTCAAACTACAGGCAGTGAAATTACTGGCAAATACAGAGAACCACATTGAAATGGAAACCCCAGAAGATTACAGTTTAGGGACTGAAATCTTTTGCAAACAAGAGCACTGAGTGTATCCACTGCACTCACAAACGCTGAGTTAACACCCACAGAATCTGCAGTTTGTATGGAAATCCTTATCACCTTTATTTCTAATCGTGGCATCTGGACATCTACAACAACAGCCTTTATTTCTGGGGACCTCCAGCCAATGAGCCAAAAAATGGAACAGTCACCTCACCTACCAGTGTTTCCAGCAACTTTCCAGCCATTGCATCAAAAAAGAAATTTGCCCAAATACTTCTACTAAATGTGAGTCAAAATGAGTTACTTCCTAATCTTTCATGTTTTGCTTCCGTAGATAAAGTTCCATCAAGTATCAATCTGTACAACAGACTATTTGCAAAAGCAGTGAGTTTAATATCAGTAATTAAGATTCACAAGCATTTCCTTGTTCGTGTTGCAGGCTGAGATTGCTCCTAAGTCACTTACAATACACTTCTAAAAGTTAATAAAGCAGGAGACTAGAGTCAGAAACTCTGAGAGATGGTAAAAAGAGTTTGATGTGCATTTCTGTCCTATAGAAGTAATTTCTACTTCTCCTGACTTCTTACAAGAGAGTGAATGAAGGCTAAAATTAAGTTCTTCAAAACTTCTTTTCCCTGTTTTGAATTGGAAAATGCTAACTCCTCCAATTTCTTGATAAAAAAGCCAGGATTTTTCCTTCAGGAATGTGCTCCAAAGAATTCTCCAATCACATTTCCTCAGATTTTCTGCAGTTATTTCTCATCTGAAAGCCCTCACGCAAAAAAAACCACACAGGCTTAGAGGAAAAAGAATCTAGCAGTCTAATTCCATACTTCTGCTGAAAGACCTTAAAAGAAACAAATCTAAGTAGAGCCAAGAAGCCTAAAGAAAACTTTAAAAGCACCTGGTTTCCCTGCTCCACTTCTTTTGATCCACCTCCAAAGAGATGCTCATTCTCACAAACAAGTATGCTTCGTGGGACGCAGAAAACATCTGAAGAACCTGTCTTATAACCCAAAAGCTAACTTTTTAAATCAATCTTCCTTTGAGACTAGCAGAAGATAGAAGCTAGAGTTTCCGGAAAAAAAAAGATCAGAGAAAGAGGCATTTATTTTACAAACTAACATTTGCTAAGATAAATTAATACCATTTGCAGTACGAGAACTTTACTCCAGGCAATTTGGAAAAAAGGGCAACGGTCCTTTAAAAGCTGTCGGGTTTTTGGTTTGGGTTGTTTGGGTTTTTATTTAATTAGAACTCTGTTTTGCTCCAATTGGTTAATTTTTATAGTCTGGCTACCTGCTGAAGCTAGCAGCCACATACCAAAGCTACCTAGTTTCAGGCTACCTGCAGTACTTACACATATTATCATCAAAATATTTTAAAAATGAACTGGAGAAGTTTCAGCTGAGGTATTTTAAACAGCATCGACTTCTTTTCTGACATGACTGAACTGATAGTCACAATAACATGTTTAGGAGCAAATAAAAATAAAAATATTAAGTGTATGCACGAAAGCAGGGTCAATCTCTTTCCTTTGCCCCAGTACTACATACAAAACCAGCATATGGATATAACTAACTCTGAAATATGCAAGTAAAAAGAATAGTAATAAACAGTAGATACCTCAACCACTGCATGCCCAGAAGCAAACAGAGAAACTGCTGCTACCAGCTTCCTGGGCCTTGACTGGAGTTTTTGAGAGACAGTGGTAATTGGAAGAATCTAACTACCACACCTACCTCCTGAAGGCTCTGGCAGCTTGATGGAGAGATGCAAGCACATCCACAGAGCAAAAGGGTAGACAAATTAGGAGCCAATTACTACCTCTTCTGGCTCTGACTCACCAGCTGAAGGTGTTGGTCCTCCACCCTTAAAATCAAGTGTCTTAGCACCTAATAGAAGCACTGGATTGAAGGCTCTTTCTTCCTAATGGTATGTTAGGGTTGGGGTTTTGTCTTTCAGAAACATTAATATACCTAACTGTAACAAAATTATTTCACTGTCAAGTTTCTTCAGTAAGAGTCAGATTCTGCAGTGTGCCCTCAAGACAGTTGAATCACCTAATCAAACCCAGGGGCATTTTTTTTTCTGGGTACAAATTTGTTTATGGGCACCAGGACTATGAGAATTTGGCCTTCAGGCTTCGCTGATATTTTATTTAGGTGCAGACTCAACATAAATTCTCAGCGTTCACTCTGACTTTGCATTTTCCAAAGAGCACAGAAAGTTATTTTGTCAGGAAAAAATACAAATTTATAACGTAGTATTTAAATAGAAAAGCCCAAACTCTAGGCTTCAAACTTTTATGTTGCATCACTGACAGGATAATTTATTTAATGTGTATCTTGTAGTCATTTACAGAAATATTTACACAGTTCTCAGTACTCAGTGTTAAATAATTAAGCTTCCCTTCTTTAAAAACAACATAAATATTATGGTGCTCGCCACTAAGCTACGGAGACATTTCTAGGAAGGATGCTATTCAGCCAACTCATCACTTGTAATAAGTAATAAAGAAAAAAATCTAAAGCAAACCATTCAGCCATTTAGAAACACATCACACTCTGCAAGCAGCACATCCAGCTTTGATAACTGCTTCTACTCCACTTGATGTTCCCTCTAAAATACTGCAAGAGGCTCAGAGCACCCCACTTTTCAACTAATTTTCATTTGAAAATATATCTTGAGAGCAGTCAATACAAAAAGGTAACAGATCCATAATTAATTGTATGCTAGGAGTCTCACATAGCTCCAGCTTTCAATGCAGATAAAGTGACCCTTTAACTCTTGCCAGATCAGGTCGGCATGCAGTCAGCTTTCAAATAACTTATGCTTCTCAATTACATGTAATATTATTTATTTGAAAACATACATGCTTGTGGAGCTATAAATATATGGACACCCAATTCCAGAGCTGCCTTCATTTTCTAAAACTGACTTTTTATAGACTATTTGAACAATATCATACAATCTACAACAGCACTTTCTGAAGGCTTCGTAACAAATACTATGACAATTACACTGAAATTCAAACATTCAGTGACTTTTATATTATGTGTTGCAATTTTCATAGCAAATACGTATATATATTTTAACCATAAGAAAAATACCACTTTTGTTTATGTATGGTTTTTTATTAAGTATTTCTGAGACTGAACTATGTAGTTGAACACAGCATGTATAAGAAGGTAAAAAAAAGCCTGGCAACCCTAATAAAACTGTATTTAACTCTTTGCTCTGTTAAATCACAATTCATTATTCCCCAAAGTGTCTATTACACGTATTTTTTCCCACCACAAAATTCAGACACCATAATGCTTTTCATCACAAAGTGCTTTACAAATCACCCTGAGACAATCTGTGTTAAGGCACAACCAGATCAGAAGTAACTTTTCAAAACTCAGCTGCCTTCTTTTCCTTGGCCAGATCCTCAGTGTCTGTAAAATGTCACATGGCAACTGAAGCCAGCAAACCTAAGAGAATTTACACCTGTTGTAAATCTAGCCCTTCCACATTACTTCATTGGCTTTACTGACATTGCATAAAATGTAAGTCTAGGATGGCTTTTAATAGCCAGCAAGTAAACACACAGTCATTTTCTTAGTAATATATTAAACTCACACACTGGCATTTAGAAAACGATGCCCATAATATAAATATATATATATATGAAGCTAGCAGTGTATAGTCTATATTGTGATTGTGGGGTTCTGCCCATAAATAAATTCTCCTTAACTATTCCTATGCAAGTTTACCCTCCATGCTCTTAAAGTTTTCACCTCTTCTTCATTTTTTCCATAACTCCTTTCCCCAAAATACCCATGGTAAGTACATTTAACCACATATACAATGACTTCAAACTGACTTATCAGAGAGACCAATCTACTTCCACGTGATTCTCTAAATACATAGCTCCTATAACATCAAAATTTCTCTTCAGAGACCCAGATGGATAGCCTCAGTTTCCATATTACCATTGTAAGTGTGAGTCAAAATTTTCTGCAATTAAAATACAACTAAAGTTCATTTTATTTTATCATAATAGCTTTTAGAGGAGCATATCAAAAGTTTGCTCATTAGGAAAGACACATTTATCAACAGAATAATAAAAGCTTAAAAAAGGATGTCTTTATTTTTATTTAACAAATGACCCAAAATTACGTTGACAATATTTCATGTTCCTTTTAGTCTGTGTTTTTAAAAGCACTGCTGGTAATGCCAATATGCTTTTATGTTTTAAAAGTTCTTTAACCTTTTTTATAGACACCTTTTCTTAAGAATAGTATTTTATAGATACAAAATAAGCCTTAAAAAAATACCTGAGAGGTCTTGCCTGGGGATTGCCTGCTTCTACATATGGATGTAAATAATCCTTTATGTAGAGATCAGCAGCACTATTAGAATGGGTGCAAATGAGAATCCTGCTGGAATAAATGGTGCAAATAAAAAAGCAATGAAGAAACAGAAAACAATTCAAAGCAGTAGATTACAAAAAAAAGGAAACAGTGGCCATCTTCCTGCACATTCGTCTTAATGAAACTAGTCACTAACCTACCACAGTTTGCATGATTCAGCCCTTTAACTCCAATCCTTCAGTTATGAAAAGATTTAAAGTTCAAACAGTTTTTTCAATAGTTATTTTGTGATTATTAATGTAGACTTCCTATTAAGTAAGGAACAGCTTTTATTATCTAGCATACCACAAACCTTTCCATCACAGTCATTCTACACGTTGTCAATTTTAATTAGTTTTGTTCTAAATGGAAAACACAGGCTAAGACTATAAAGTTACTTATTCAAAACAGTGACGGATGGCTTGGCTGCTGTTTGGTTTTAAGCTGGATAGAAAGTCTCTATTTCTACCTTTTCCTTGAATTTAAGTAAAAAATTACATCATCTCTGCTAATGGAGCACAGCTCTGTTTTTAGTGCCCCATCTCACCTAGTATCCTGTTGTTGGAGTATGTGCTTGACTGCCTGAGCCAGAGTGAAGGTTTTTCCTGTCCCATAGGGACCGATGATAAGAACAGGAGGCAGTTGTATTGAAAGTGGAGTAGTGATAGCCAGAACAGCCTCTTTCTGCTTAGCATTGAGTCGAGGGTCCAACTGCTCATCCCATTGTCTGTACAAAAGGAGACGAGAGTGTTTACAAAGTGAAGCTGTGACAATCCACTGTTATAGAAATGAAATGAGGTAAGATTTCAAAAGCTTTAAAGAAATTAAAGAGCCTATAGGCTACCATATTGATTGTGTCATTCTAAGGCACACTGAAATGAATCAACAGCTCTAGCAAAACAATCACAAAACTTTGGTAGTATTTGCAATAAATCAGTTGTGTTGCTTTTTTTTCAAAAGAAATCTTAACTACTTCTCCAATTTACATTATCTCACTTAATAATCAATGTGCATAATACACATTTTAGAAAAAGTATATGCTGCTCCATCATGTAATAAAGGGGGTTAAAGACTTGTAGACACAGTTTTTCACATTCCCACTGGCAGATTTAAAAGCAGACATGCGTAGTAAAAACCACCTGTCACTGCTGCACACATGGCCATACTTTAGTAACGTGATCTGCTCTGGTACAAGCACTAAAGCACTATGCTGCTTCCAGGACAGCTACAAACAAACTGGCAGGAGATTCTAAGAAATACTGGAAAAAAATAGGGATGTTAAAAAAAAAAAAAATAAAAAGAGGGAGAGGGAAAGAGTTCTGAGTCAGTCACAAGTCCTGATTCTCAAGGTAGGGCAAACCAAGCCACCAGGGGGGAAAAAAACCACTTATTACACTGACTTAAACTGAGCTATACCCATTATATATATGTTTTAGGTATATAAAACATTATACAAATAAGTTACAGCATCTAGAACCAGTATGTATATTTCTGTAAATATTAATGTCCTGACATAAAGCAGAGAAGTTGAAGTTCTCGCTTACCTGTCTCACCTTCTTTCTATTGCAATCACTGCTTACTTCCAAACAATTCTTAAACACTGTTTCCTTGGAAGATGCATTCAAAACTTAACTAAGTCAGTGAACAGACACTCACTGACTTCTCCTAGCTCTGCAGTGTAACTCTAGGCAAAACCTATTCTCTTCTTCTGGCCCGTACTGTCAAAGCTTTGATGCACGCAGCAATCATCCTCACCCAGCACTGCTCTCACCCTTTTACAGTCTCTCTTCTTCCTACACTTCTGAAGACAAAATAGAATTTTTCCAGTAATTTCCCTCTTACATTAGCTCACTGTCTCAGGTTTCTGGCCAGATCCTTTTCCTTTTAATCCTCGAGCTATCTTCTGATTTGTACTGCATCACAATCACACGCTAATTCTCACCTTCAGGACACCACAGGACTCATGCTATCCATGGTGCATGCTGTATAGGCATCAGTTCCACATACCTCTCCTTTCCCTGGTTTCTAAGTACAGAATCCTCATGCCTCTTTTATCTCTCCCTGCACATCAAGAATACCGACCCTATTCCCTGAGGAACAGCCTCACATTTCTCTTCCCTAAGTTTCCTCTTTCAGACAAACTATTTTCAAAGCATCAGCCTTAAGTTTCCTTAAAAGTATTTATATAGCATAGGAGTTTATGATTTCATAAAGGAAACTGTACGACATGTATACAAAGAATCTCAGGACAGCTTGCAAGTGCAATGCTGGTACTTCCAAGAGTTACTTCCATACTTATCATCATCATCCCCCTCAGTGATATGTCCAAATTTAGGCCTATTGTATTAAACTCATGAAGTATTTATGGATCACTCCTTGCAAACAGGAGATGGCACGCTTGGGATCCTGGAAAAGATCCTGCAGCAAACTCCCTGGAACTGGGATTTACATTCCTATAAGGCACCATGTTTATTTTCAGTGAAGAACAGCAGAACACAGTTTGACAGCTACAGTACAACTGCAGCACCTATACAACCACAAGGAAAACCAATCAACAGATTCTAGTCCTCAGGGAATGACTTCTCTTGTTATATTTAGAACAGTCTCACCCCCTTCTCTGAACCATCCTCATCATTAATGAAGAGCAAGGCATGTTTCTTGTTCTAGGACAGATTTCAGCCATCTGTTACAAGAAATGCAGTACTGCATTACCATACAATCTTCAATATTAAAGTGTTTGTATTCTTGTACCTGTTGGGACTCCAGGGTATGGTGGGAGTCATGCTGACATCTGGAAACAAAATACTGTTGTCCTTAATCCTGTCCAAGGCATAATGCATTTCACAGAGGGGTAAGCGATTTAACTGAAACTGAAGTTCAACCTGCAGTACAAAATGAAGAAATAAAAGGAGAGGTGAACCAAAAATTATCCATTTAGAAGACACTCATTAGACATTGCTGCATATGATACATTTATATCTTTCTGCAAACTACCAACTCTCAGAAGAAAACAGCAAACATCATTCAATCAAAAGATGTGCAATAAAATTAGCTTGCTCTTCTTTTGTTTGTTTTGAAGCAAAGATAAATACATCATTTTCTCTAATGTAATTTTTTTTATTTGACTTGTAAGATTAGATTCCACTGTACTTTCAGAAAAAAATTAAAGGGAAAATATTCTTGGAATTATCTTCTGAATACAAAAAATACACCTGGAAAATATCATTATCCTAAAACATTTGTTTTTACAAATATAAGCTTCCATTGCTTATTATATGAACAGCCTCAAAAAAAGTGACAGAGCAGAAATGTTTATGGATCAACAGAGGACATAAATCAGGTATGTGACCAGCAGAGACAAACCCCAAACAGTATTTATTTCCAGTCAGACATGCTGGAGTAATATAACTTGTCATTTATATTCAATTATTGGGACTCTCCAAAAGTTAATTTCTAACCATCACTTGCTTACCAATACATTCATTTTTTTGGATTCAATTACTTGAGTTTTAATGCTAGTAAATAAAAGATAATGCCAAGAAAATTCCAGTACAAAGCCAGAAACAACATGCAGAGCACATTAACATCCCTGATTAAATTCAGAACTGATCAATAGTGGAAATAGTTTATACACATATATACTAAATGAGCAAAGAGGAAAAATACATTCTAAATTTGAACACAGGATAAAAGCAGCTCCTGGGGAAACACTTCCTAAGAACAGTTCACTCAGATGATCATTTACACAAATTTCCATTTGCAACTATTAAACTCTCCAAAACCAATCTGATCAGAGCATTGTGCAAAGAACTACATATTAACAACCAACACAGAAGCCATTATAAAATCTGACACAGATCTGCACTAAGATAAACCAGCCTAAAAACACCCAAAGCTGCTGAAGAACTTCAAGTGACTGACATCTATTTTTAGGTTTTTTCAGAGCATCACTCTCTATCACTCAATAATTACTGTCCTACAATTCTAATGAGCATTTGTGATTAAGTAAGTGTAAATAAGTGTCTTTCTGAGATGTACAGTGACTTGTGAGCATGCTCACAACCAGCCAGCCAAGTTACCGCAGCCTGGCTGGAAAGCCCCCCTCATTTACCTGGAAAGCATACCAGGAATATTGAAATTTTCTATGGTCATCTTTATTGACAGCTTTCACAACCCCCTTACAGGAGCTAGTATCTGTACTGCTAATTAACAGGTGACAGAAATAGAAAGAGAGTGAAGATGAGCTGAAGCTGGTACATCAGCACCCTCACACCACTGAAGAGCTGGGGCAAAGCTGCACCAAGCACCCGGGTCACCCCAGAGAAATGCCACAGGGGTCACACAGTCATTTCAAAAGTACCCCCCCATGCTCAAAGCAAAAATCTGGTCTCAGATCTATTAGTTTTCTCCTCTCTCACTCATCCATTCACTATTATTCAGTCCACTATTCCTTAACGACACTTTAATCTCATGATAATTACTGCTACCAACCAGAAAGTTCAACAAACACAAAGCAATGGCAGATTATATTTTGGTAATTATCTTTTCTGGCTTATAGAAAGACTTTGAGAACTTCTTGTCAGCTAAAAAAAAAAAAATAAATAAAAAATTAAAAAGGTCAAAAAGCAGACAGTGACCTCTCTAAACATGCCATGTCTCATTCCAAGTCCTGTAAACATCTCACATGAAACCTCTCCTGTGGAGGAGAACTCCTTCTAAGGAGGAATAATTCAGTCTCCTAGATGTAGGTACTTGTTGGACCTGACACTCCTTTATCTGCCCACAAAGTCACTTCCTACCATAGGGATCACACCAGTAAAAAACCCTCTTGTGCACCAGTAATGTTTACTACTCGAAGATCATCTGCTTCTAAAGGATTTGTAAAACACAGCTCTTAGCATCTTCTTCTTCCCAGTCTCTTTCAATATTACATTGCTGATATTGTTATGTAGGGTTTAAAATCCACACCAGCCTTGCTGGAAATAAACAACGCGTGCTTGGATCAGCGCAGAATGCAGCCATTAACTCTCAGTCTCTGGCAGATAGAAAGACAGGAAATACTCATCCCAACTATCACATTGTGCACCAAGAGGTGTAACCATAGCTCTGAAGAAATGGGCACTACCAGATCTGCACAACGCTAAGCGGGGAGTTCACTGAAGTGGCTGCAGCTGCCAGGAAAACTTTGCTTTGGAACGAGGACACGTGAAGGTAGAAGAATGCTTTTTTCCCCACTGTTCCACCAGGTAGCTTGCACCTATCCCCTCGCTACCTCAGGCTCTGGTCTCTGCAGCAGTGTGCTTCAGCACTTGGCAAGAATGACAGCACCAGCTCCTCCTGCCCGAGGGGGACCCTGAGCTTCCTTCCAAGGCTCTGTCCTACCCCTCTCTACCCATCGCCGCTCTGTCCACCCAACCGCATCCCGCAGATGTTTGGAAAAGGCTTCTGCACAAATGGCAACGGTCCCAGGCTCGGGGTTTGAGCTATACAGGAAAAATATCTTTCCTCAGACAGGTCCAAGGCTTACAAAAGACCACCAACAAAACACTGATAATTTAAATGCAGCAAAACTGTTCTGCTCACCTGAGCGACACTTTAATAGTCCCTTCTGGGAGTCCAAGCAAGGTGCCTAGCACTAAATACCTCCTATTATCTACCTGCACTCAGAATTCATTTAACAGCTTGTGATTTGGTTTTAATCTGGTTTGGACTGAATCAAACAGTTACATTTGCTGGTGCAGGGTACTGACTGAGGCCACCTGTGACAGAGAGGCAGGTAGCCTGCTTTCATACACATCCCACAACCAGGAACGGTGCCAAAGGAGGTTAATTCATTGCCACTTTCACAGAAGAGGACACAGAACAGAGTAACCACTCCAAAAATGAAACAGTCTGGTGGTAGTTCAGTCACCAAAGAGAGAAGCAGCCAAAGGGCTTTAAAGCACCCGCTCACTCCATCTCACCTTCACAAATGGTACACGTGATAAAAGCAGAACTGCATGTTTATTATGGTTAAGCCAGGAAAAGAGGCAAACAAGAGATCAGGAAGCTTCTGAGGTGAATTACTAGAAGAGGAAAGGAAGAGAACTGCCTAACTTATCCAAAACCTACAGAAATAAACATTAATAAGATTGCTTTTAAGAATCACATAGGGAATACTAACTCCCCTGAAGACAACGGCAAACTTTCCAGCATCTCTAATAAAAACACTTTACATCCAAATTACAACATCCTCAGTTCCAACCTGAGGATCCCTTTCCAAATTTTCAGCCAATACTTGATCAGAAAAAAAATACCTCATGATTAGAACTACTTAAAATACAGGTAACACTAAGGATTTGACCACCAGCTCACTGACACATGCACGAAGTACTCAGTGACTTCACAAGTAACTTTATGACCCAATTTTTAATGCAGAATAGATTTGCTGCCTCAGGCAAAGTTTTGCAAGATGCTCAAAGAAAAATAAGGCAGTTACTGAAGCCCCAGCTTGTTTTGCATTCCAGTGGAGTTTCCGATAGAATCAATTAGTAAGTTTAATTATTATTTTAAGAAAACAAACACAAAGCCGAGCGCCCAGAACAACATCAGTCTTCCCAGACCAATTATCCCTGTTAAATTAAGATATTAGGAGTCTTGCATATGTTTCCCCCAAACAAAATGAATGGGAGATAATCGTTTGGTGAAAACACATTCATTTCAAGCAATTCCAGTGACCTTAATTTGAGGTTATTTCTGTTTGGTAACAAGATCGATCACAAGGTCTACAGCAGATACACACTGGGGATGGGCGAGGAGATTTAAGTATTTAACTTTGTCTTCCCTTATTTGCATTTATATTTAATGCACTATTTTGTCTGCAAACTACATAATGTTAAAAAAAGAAGTATCTTCACCCATTTCATCTCAGCTGCAAAATAAACAAAAAGCCTGATCTTACTGCCAACACAATTTTCTCTAGTCAATGTGTTAGAATCCTCATTTTGTGACTGATACTCATCTCTCTTGGATACAAGCGACAGCAGAGTGAGAGCCATGGAGGCAAGCATATGAAACACAGTATTTATTCACCTTCCTCACGCTTCCATCTACCAACCTTCAACATCCCTAGCAAGGAAATACTTTTACACTGAAGGAGAATATTCCTTTTTGTTCTGATATGGGTGCAGAAATCAGTACAAGACCCATTCATAACCTCAGCAGACCTTATTAAAAATTAATCTCACCTCAGGCCTACGAACAAATAGTGGAATCCATAATGACACCAAAAAAAAAATAGTAAAAAATGAGAAGAGACAAAATAAAGGGCCCGAGATGCAAGTTATTAAAGAGTCCTAGGTGGCTACAACAAGAGCAGCAGAGATTTTTAATTGCTTTTAGAGGAAAGAAAAAACAAACTAAAGAAGAAAAAAAAAAAGAAAACCCAAAAACCAGGAATAGAAAATTCCCTCCTTTGACCTCATTAAGAAAAGGTTCTTGAGGTTTCTGGTGAGAACTGCTATTATGAACAGAACAATACAAGCCACATCAGAGAGACTAAGCTGGACTAAAGTCCAGGCAGCAGGAGTAAGCAATATATTCAGTGGTTTTAGAATGAGAAGGGAGAGAGGGGGTAGGTCTGGTGGAAGAAAGCCCATGAACTACCCACAAACACCAACCTGCAGGAAAACAAACAAGACAAAGCTTTCCTTTACAAGTTCATAGAGAGAGTGCTTTGTATTTGAGCCAGAGACGTAAAAACAATGTTCAAGGCCACTTACAAATCACACTCCAAAACCACGAGATATACAAGCAAAAATCTGCAAGCAATGCCTGATCATCTCAGAAATACTTGCCAGAAAGGAAATTCATTAAAATATATGGTGGAGCCAAAACAGCCCCACTGCAAACATTCCCCAGAGCAAACCCACCTCCACTCTGGCTTACCTGCATTTCACAATCTGCCCGAAGATTAAGTTCTTCGCAGCATTCCCTGGATACCCTCAAGAAGATATAATCCTTTGTTTTCTCCTCAATAGCTGCTTCATAAACCTTCTCTTTGGTTCCTTGGGTCTGTGCTGACTTCTCTTTAGTGACAGGCAATAAATAAACAGCATTGACTTTGGTCATCACCAGCCGTCCAGCCAAAGTGTCTTCCGAAAGCGTTTCAGTGAGCTTAAAGCGGCCAAAAAGTTGTCCATTTTGGGCATACTTTGCACCTCCAGAAACACCAGTGAGCATGAAGCTTGCTACGATCTGCAATTGCACTTTTATGTTGAACCTAAGCAAGAAAGCATCAAGTCAGTGCAGAAAAATGCCCTCGGATTCAGAAACTTCGTGCGCTCAGACTGAAGGTTCACCACCTTGCATTCTAAACATGTAACTTTTAAACATAAGTATAAGCAAACTGGCCCTGTGGAAGTACATAGCTATCAAATGTTTACACATTTTCCATTTGATTATAGCCTATAAAACATATATTCAAAGGAATCAACATCTATGAAGCTTTAGAAAAAAAAAAAAAAGGACTCTCACAAAAGAGAACCAAATACTTGATTTTCTGAGACCAATATAAAGTTTAGGGTGAGTTAGAGTTGCTGTGCATGTCCCAAAGCAGTAAAAATTTCTATTTAAATAGTTTGTAAGCCTACGTTAGGTATTCAAGGAGTAACTTGCAGGCAAAAACCAGAGTAAGATTCCTATTTATTTCATGTACCTCTTCCAGACTGCACACCAGAGATGGTAATCTATGTCTGAAAAGGTAAATGGTGTTATATCTATAATTCAGAGGGATTGATTAAAATGCCTCAAAAAACCCTGAAGGTAGGCATTAAAATCAGATAATTTTATTTAAAATGAGGGCATGGCATCACTGGCTTAGCCATATAAACCATCTATCCAGAGAATTCCTATTAGCAGCGAGTTCCTCCTGTAATCAGAGACATAACAAATTCACTCTTTGTAGTTACCATTTTCTAGAAGTCACATGCATAACACATTAAAGTGACTTATTAGCACAAATTATTGACCTCTCAGCAATATACAGTAATCTCCTAGAGTGTTTAGGGCTTTTCAAATAGATTGCTTCAACATGATTTTAAAAAGAACAAAAGGGGGAAAAGTCTAGCACATTAACAATATACAAATTCTTTACCAGCAATTTTTTTCTGAATTTGCGACAAATTACGGGGGGGTGTGGGGTGTGTGTGTGTGTGTGTGTGTGTTTAAATAAATAAATAATAATTTTAAAAAAAATTTAAAAAAATCACAAATGAAACCAAATCTCTTGGAAAAAACTCTCATTTTCTTGCAATACTTTTCATACTCCTACTATTTTTACTTGACCCGTTCTTCTTAGAATTTCTATTTTAACCGTGTAAACTGCTAATTTATTGTTGAAGCCCTGTAGTATCAATAATCGTGAGCCTGTAACAATAAAATCCAACATTTTAGCTTGCTTGGCAATTAAACATCTAGCAAACCAACAAAACGTGGTTGTTTTCCTATCTGGCAAATCGTGAGTCTTGCACAAAAACCGCAAGTTTGCCCTCATGTGGTAGTAGCTGCTTCTTCACATAACATTGCCATCAAGTCAGATCCAAATGTCACCACTCCTCCACTCTCAAAAAGCAAGAGATGTCTTCTTCCTGAACACGGATTTGTCTGGTGCACCAGTCACCACCAATGTTACTGCACGAGCTGCAGTTAAAGCAATCGCTCGAAAGCATGCACGTCAGGGACCACACCAGAATTAAGTCTAATCCTTCCAGTTTCCACACGTGCTAAAAATAAACAACTCAAAACAAAACAAAAACCAAGCTCTAAACCAGCTCAGAGCTCACGGAGATGACTAATATATAGTTAAAATGCTATATAAAACATTTAACGCTGTAACTAGGAGCTCAGCATCATTGCTAAGATACAATCGCTTGCTATTGCAAATTTATTTTGTTAATACTTTCCTAAGGTTGAATCCCTAAATTGCTGGATATGTATCAGCTCCTTCTCAAATTTGGATTTGTGAAAATGTGCTGGAAAACAGTATTACTGCCATTTGGACAAGGAGCACGTTAGTGTCTTCAGAAGTGACTGAACTGAATCTGCTGTGCTAAAAGGAATCTAAAGTTTAGAGATTAGCCACCAATTTCCACCGAGTAAGCTGACACCTTCTGGCAAACTGGTGAACTACAAAATCCTCTTAAGGATTAGTTGGGTTTTTTTTTTTAAAATAAGGTTTTCAGTCAGGCTTACACAAATTGAACAAACAAAAACTTATGTTTCCTCCTAAGCACTGCAAAATCCCAGCCTAATTGCAGTCTTAATGAATCTCACTGAAAAAAAAAAAAAAAAGGCATCTGTTGTTCATATTTAAAAACACAGAAATTGAAGACTTCATAAATCATTAATCCATCCAGTACCAATGCAAACACTAAAATCCCCAAAGGCAAATAAACCCATTCTGAACAAAGCCCCATGCAACACTTATTTAATGTTCAGCACAGTTCCTCCTCTTGCATTTACACATGCAGAGTTCAGACAGGGTGTGCTGTGTGACACCGACCTACGTATTGATGTATGTAAGACAGAGCAGTGACAACAGCACATTTATTTTCCATCAAAGCCAATATTCTAGGTTTTCAGAGCCTTGAGGGTAAATCTGCTCTGCAATTCTGGTAGCAGAGAGCATACTGCATGGAGGGAACTGTGTGGCACCTCACATGCTCTTAAATGTTCATACAAGAAAACACACAGTAAGTTCTAGCCACTCTAGCAATTATATGTTGTTTTCATTTTTAATGTGCAAGGAGAAAGGAAGAGTTTTAAAACCATCAATAGACATATATAAGGTAAAACTTTCCAAAACCAAACTAGCATCTAGATCAGAACATTGTTTTGCTTTTACTTCTAGAATATGTTTGCCTATGAAATTAGACAGCAGTGTCTGCTTTATTCTAACCTTTAACAGTCTATTTTGTGATGTACTCATGTGGAGTAATTTTTATAAATGCTTCTGGAAATATTAGAATAAACATGATTTAAAAGTAAAGTTCTCTGAGACTATCCAGAATCAATTCCCTTCTAACCGAGTTCAAGACTTTTTAAAGCCACTGCACCCTTCCTGCAATGCTTGTCGGCAGTTCCACTCAGGTGATCCCAGGTGAAGTCTGAAACAGTGTTTTCTGGGAAAGTGAGAAACAGTCAACATTCTTAAACCCCAACAATTCACTCCAGCCTGATCTGCGGACACTCATGTTATTCCAGCCTTGTCGTAACAAACCATGTTGACAACCCTACTACTTTTACGATATACACACACAAACCCATTAGAGAGCAGCAGCTCATCAACATTGTCACTCAAGGTACCACTTCAGAAGTATTACAACCCACTTGCAGTTGTATTTCTGGGCCCATTTCTAGGCTTGCAACCCTGACACTTCACTAGAGAATACCAAGTGTGTGATCTTAGCCGCAGAGGATGAGGAAAGTGTGCTAGTTTGAGCCTTGTTGCACTAAAGTGGGTCAGCTACAAGATCAAAAGAATATTTCTGTCATCAGCACTATCAAAACAGAAGATTTCAAGAACATTATTAAAACTTATTTTTATTAATCTACGAGATAGAAAAAAGAAGCTCAATAACTTATCGCTGCCCCAAATTATCTGAAGGGGAGGCATTTATTACCCACAGCATACACTTATTCTTTCCTTTCTACAGTCATGCTGCACTCCCGTTTCCTAGGAGGCATCAGAGTGTAATTCTCAATCTGAAAATGAAGCCAGTAAAAATATTGCTTACTTCTATATCCTATTTCATAACATTGACTTTAAATTCATTTTTGTTTTAAAAACCCGTAGAAAAGTCAACCTGATTATAGATAGGTATGATGGAGAAGGTTTCTATCTGCTGAGAACAGTGTTCTAGCATGATTCCTCCCTATGGCACATTCCAGACCATGAGAGGAGCACAGCAGCAATGAAAGGCATGTAGAAAACCAGTTCAAATATACTGCTCTTCATCTGAGCAATGGGACCATTTTTCTGCTTTAAAAGCATTAGAAATGCAAGTACTCATAGTACTTTCTTCCTAAATTCTAGAGGGGTGATTTGGCTGAACCTCTGTAGCTCCAGGAGTGGTTTCATTTATAAAGACATATCTGATTTGGAACTTAAGTAATTGATAGAACTAAATTTCCTACCAAATTAGGTTAAAGGGAGTTACACCTTTTTGACTTTCTATTCTGAGTAGCACTACACTTTAAAACTCTTTCGTAGCTGATGAGTGCAGGCAAAATTTTTAACCTCAAATACCAAACTACAGAAAAAAAGGCCCCGTGAGAGTCTATAAGCGAGAAGCTCACATCTTTCTCTTAACTCTGTATTTGTTCCTGCAGCTAATCCAGTTGGGTAATATGTACATAATACCTAAAGATAGAACAAAACAATCAATGTGTATCATATGCCTTTTGTTAGGAACTTTTACTGAGAAGCTGGGTTTCAGCCTATTTGGAGAATAAATATTACGAAGTCAGCTGCCACATTATCGTAAGATCAGAGTTTGATCCACCCACAAGTCAACCTTTTGTACTAAGATTTCATATATGACTTTGCTATAACTTACTTCCACCAAGGAATAAAAATACTACTCCTATAATTATCTTTTCTACAGAGAGCCAAAAAAACTATAAACGAAAATAAGTGATCAGTAAATTATAATTAAATGCTACTGACCTTTATCATGAGTTACTATTTCCAGACTCAAAATCATTTCCCAGAAACAAGACGACTTAGTATCACAAACAAGGTTTAGTAGGTTTAATGTAAGTTTAATGTCATGCTCATTTTAACAGGACAACAAAAAAAACCTAAGAAATATTTTTATAAAGGTATCACTTACTTGCTAACTTCCTTATACTGTGCTATTTCCTCAATATAAAGGAGGTCATGTAGCCGTGACTGATAGTTGGTCTTGGTCAATGATTTGTCCAGGACAGATTGTGTAAATAGCTGGTCAGCAGACAGAGGGATTTGGTATCTGGTAAGAAGGCTCTTCTCCAATTCAGTAGTTTCATTAGGCTCAAATTCTACAATAGTCTTAGAAGTAGAATCCCAACGCTTAGCCGTAGTTAGTAGCTGTTGCCGTGCATGCATCAGGTATTCAAGATCTGGATGTAGATACACAGGGAAAGGAAGTAAGTTCAAACTCCATACGTGTTTGGGTTTTATTTAAATAAAGCAAAACAAACAAAACAACAACAATAAAAAAGCCCTACTAAAAATAATCCTATTAGAGATAATAAACTAAATGTAGGTAAGAGACCCCTCTGCCTACAACAGTTTTATCAAGTCCATTGCCAGTACTTACCATCCCTACTTTTCAGGTGTACACAGAGAGCAAGTAGGCTCTCAAACAGTATCAGAAAATTAATTATTCTATAGATCACAAATAGAGTTAATACAGACAAACAAGGAAAGCACTTAATAACCACAAGCAATGCTTGCAGGACTTGGCATCGCAATATGCTGTCAAAGCCTAAGTGTAACACCATCTCATCCCAAAAAAATGAAGCAGTGAAGAACCTTATAATAAATACTATAAAATTTAGGAGGTAGTAAAAACAAGTTGCTAAAGTAGATAAGAAGAAATCGTTAAATTTACAACACTGTGAAAGCCTTTAAAAAAATTCTACAGTACCATAACAGGCGTACTCTGCAGACAGCTGCATTGTATGGTGAAGTTAGTTTGCCAAGGAAAGCTTTGGAAATGCAACCTAACATGATACAAAGTTAGAAAATTAAAAGGAAATTAACTTGTGGCATATCCTGATTTCAGGGACCACAGAGTTTAAATGAGAAACCTCAGATCAAGCACTGTCTACAGCCACCCAAAATAAGTCCCTTAACACCACAAAGCCACTATGACAACGGTGCAGCAGTGAACAGAACTGCAGTTAAACTGCAGAGCTGAAAATATTTGGCATTTCTAGTGAAGTTATGATATCTTAACGTATTATCTGAGTAGGATTTAAGATAGGTATCCAGGATATCACACCAACGCTGAAACATGTGCAAAGACGACATTTTCAAATTCAAATGAAATACTTAACATCATCTTGACTGTCTTTTTTTTCTAAATAGAAGGCAAACAGCTTTTTAGCAAAAGAAATCTCAGCTCAGCTTGACTATGACTACAGAACACAGCTCACCTCCTGTGTTCATTCAGAAGCCACATTTCAGTATCTACCTCGAGTTTGAACTGTATCAGTAGCTACAGATGGATGGCAAGAAAAAGTCCATGTTTCTGTGGTGTCTGTGTTTGAAATCATCTCTCCACAAATGAAGCTTTTTCTGATACTAACCATACCTCAGATCACAAAAGCTCAGTAATTATGCTGGGATTGAGTCCCTGTTTGCTAGAAAGGTACCCATTTAATTCCCAGCATGACAGAGGTTTCCACTGGAAGCCTGACATAAACAGTTCCAGGCACAGACTGCTTGGATGGTGACCCTTTCTTAAAGAGCATTTTGGACATTCTCAGTGCACAGAAAAATTCTCTTGGTTCTCTTTTTCCATAGCACATGATTTCAAAATGTATAATGGAGGCTCCTCCATTAAAACATTGTAATGTTGACCTTTCTCCCCTGCCTAGATATCTGGACAGGACCCTGAATTACATGCAAATGTAGAGACCTCAGGCATCTTTCTGCTTGAAAAGCACTTCCTTGAGATCCCAATTTCTACCTACCAAAAGGAAAAAAAAAGTGGAATTGGACACACAGACATAATTATCCCTTTCACTCACCTGCTTACACACTTCTTAGATTACCTGAGCAACAAGCCCAGGATACTGAACTTACATTTATCTGTAAAGCACCTAAGACACATTTCATTTGAAATAAATATTAGTAACAACCTGCTTGAAGACTTCAGAATCCCTCCACACACAGACCATCCCAACTTCATCATGACTTTCACATGGACCACTGGCTAGTCCTTGTCTCACTTTGGTCAGCAGTGAGTTTCAGTCAACAAGGACCCAGACCACAGATTGGTTTGACAGTAATTCTGACTTTTCAGATAAGTTATGGCTTGGTTCTCTCGATCACAAACAGGTTTACAGTAACAGGACCCCTGTTCTCCATGAACCCAATGTCTTAGGAAGCCTGTCAGCTGTGATTACCCACATTGTTACAGGGAGAACGTGTAATAGCTCCCGAAAAGACCACAGCCTTGCTCCTAAGCCCAGTTGCTCGTTCACAATGCAACAGTCTCCGCTTTGAGACATTACAACATTCCCAGTCTTCCTGCTCTTGGCCACGAGTACTCGGGTCGCTTGGAAAGATCAGTTCATGATCTCTGGTATTTGCTATGTACCATTTCTTTTCATCAACGTTGCAAATGTTAACCTGTTACGTGAAAAGGAAGGCCAGAAAGAGAAAACTGCTGCTTTCTTAGTTTCATCTTTATTTCTTCCCTTTCCTTTTTTTTCTTCTTCCTGTTTACATACCAGCATCACCATCCTGTTTCTTTGGTGCTTGTATCTCTCACATTTTCATACAAAATTACAATGCTCTATCCCACCCCCTTTCTGGCTGTCAACTAATATAGTAACCTTATTTTAGCTCTCTCAATCTTTTAAGATAAGTGCTCCCTTCTTTTTTGCACCTCTTTGAACATCTTCAATTTGCTGACATCTTTCTGATACTGAAGTTATTTCAGGTTTGAACTGAGAGACACAGATCAGTTTCACAAACAGAATACAATCCTTACAGTAACATGTAGGTTGTTTGGGGTTTTTTTTCTTTTTACTTGAACACACCCAAAAGCACAGTTACGTTTTCTTTACCTTTGCAAAATTCATGTCAACAGCAGTTCATTGAGTTACAAACCTATACTTTGCCTCTTGCCTTTGACAACCCTAGTGAAATGTTCCAAGAGGAGGAAAAACCAACTTCTCCTTCTGCTTTAATTAATGAATCAATTATCAGGTGCATTCTTATACAGAAACACTTTCCTCTCTGACCTTTTTCCATATGTTTAACATTTTAATCAAGAACAATTATAAAAACATAAATACACTTTAACTTCCAGTGCTGCCTTCAGACACATATCAAATTAGAAATTCCCAGAATTTTGACAAGACTTTAGAGCCATATCCCAGCACAGAGTAATAGTCATACTCCAGCCATCTGCCTTATTTAGACCATCTGATGCTTTCATCCACTATTTATGTTCATATATATGATGAACACACCATACAGTAGAATATATTCACTAGCTGTTAACACAGATGCTGTTCTGCCCAGAAACATGAAAAGGAACGAGATGCCATGAAAGATTTCTACTATTCAAAAATAAAATAAAATAAATGAACACATTACCTTCAGTTGAAGCAGCATCAATCATTACTCGTTGCATGAGAACCGGTTCTAGTCCAAAGTCAAACACAACAGTTTGGCGAAAAGTCCCAAAGATTTCTGTGTTAAAGGCTATACTGACTTTGTATATATAATGATCTATTCCGTTCTGGACCATCTTCCCTCCTATCCATTCCTGACAGTTTTCTGGAACTTCTTGGGATACCTGGGTAGTGCTGTCTCCAGCAGATATTGCAACGATACTAAAATGTGGACGATGGGCATCGTAAAGCAATGCCACTCGATATAGCATTCTTGCAGGCTAGTAAAAAGAAAGAAGAAAAAAAAAAGGAAAGGAAAACAAAATGCAAAGGTTGAAACGACAGTCTGTTGAGAAATTGAAATTATTTCAGGAAAATCTTCATTTGCAACCAGGTAATGAGAGCTCTTAAGAACTCTGAACTTCTCAGAGCAGATATAAGTCCTGCCTGCTTTCCAGAAACCTGGGCAGTCCATACGTAACTGCCAGAGCTGCTGGGAAAAGAGAGGGAGAAAGGGTGGTGCTAGGAAGTTTCTCTATTTTAAGAATTATACAACTGAAATCTTAACTGCAAAAGGTTATGATCTGCATTCTAGTTATTACTGACCAACTTTCAAAAGATAAGTAGTCCTACCTTACAAGTGAGAGCAAATGTCCATGTCTGATGAGATTTTTTGGTGGTGACCGTTACCGATAGCTCAGGATTATGTTCTACTCTCACTCCTTCTACACATTCACTAAGCTAGATTAAAAGAAAAATAAGATAACATTAAACTTCTACAAGCAGTATAAAAACATTCAGGAAAAGGTAGTATTTTTTTAAAGAGAAAGTGGAAAGAATGGTTTCCTAGACTGTGCAGGATTGATGCAAGTCCTGCGTGGGAATTAATGAATCTATGTGCTAATTCAGAGAGACAAGCAAGCCAACTCTGCTAGATCACACTGTGTAAGTGAAGAACATAACCATTTAAGGCAATTAATCGCAGGACTTGATTTTCAAAAAGCAACTTAATTGTAACTATTTACAGGTAGAACATGATTTCATTTGGAAGGAAGGTTCTGAGATGAGGAGGTCCAAAGACTGCATTTCCAGAAGACCCCAGATCTCACTGATGTCAATGAGACTACCAGAGACACCAGGAAACTAGAATGAGGCTTTCTACTCATTATTTTGCAGTAAGTCCACTCTTCCCAGATTCTAATCAACAATAGATGGACCGAAAACTCCTTAGGGTCAGTGGTAAGTAGAGCTGGTCGAATGCCACAAAAACTTTCTTTGGAATTCCAAACAGCTGCTAACTTTGATCACATCCATACCCCTCACTCTTCGTTATTCAAGCTTTTTCGCACATTTAGGGGATTGGCTGTTCTTCATACAAGCACCTGCAGCTGCTGGCAGAGAAGAGGAGCCGTGCACAAACATGAGTATTCTCCACTAAGGTGTGAAAGCTTCACCATTTACTGTTCTCCAGTTTAAAAAGTTCTGCCACCTAGTCAAGGAACAGGAACAATACCACGAGACTTGGCTGACCCATCCTGCACTGGGAATAGTAAATATGCAAAATGAACAAGCCGTGATTAATCCACGAGCCGTAATTCACAAACTCTACTGAATTCCTGAAAAGAAGAAGTACATTTGCAGAAATCGGCCTAAGCCTCCGGTATCTTTGCAAGAAGACGTAGGGCAGGACGGAAAGGGGAGCAAATTGATTGGACAATTTCTTGGCAAGGAGTAATTCGACCAGCTCTGATAGTACGGGCCAAAAACAGGCTCATCTGTTAGTTAAATATGAGCACATAGGGAAGCAGTATTATTTTCCTTACCACTTTCTCAGGAGATAACGAATTCATCCATTTCTCAATCAAGGTTTCCATATAACTGCCCGAACATTGTTTGTTTTCCTTCTGCTGTTTTAATCTGATCAAGCGGGAAGCATATCGTTTTTGCCACTCTGTTAGCTCTTCCTGGGAATGTGCTGAAGTACACTGTGCACCGTACCTGCAGATCCCTTGCTCTAAAAATCTACATAAAATAGGAAAAACGATTATGCCTTGAACTTTTCAGCCTCCAATTAAAAAAAAAAAAAAAATTAAAAAAAGAAATTGATCAAAATTTTACGTTCAAAAGCCAGGACATTCTTGAAGTCTCTCTCATGGAACTAGAGGCAGTTTAGTCCGTGTGAACTAATTGGGAAATATATACACATATGCAGCAGCATAAAATAAGCATGACACGTATCACGCTGTTGCTAAAGGAATTCTCAAGCTTTGTTCCCCAAAACTTTGTGAATTATTTTTCTTGGCACTCAGCTTCAGTATTTTTATTGTAAGAGATACAGCAGCCTCTCTTACTGCAAAGCCCAGAAAAGTATGTGAGATTTCTTTGAAACAGAGGGGGACAGGAGTCTTCTTAAGAAATTCCCAGCTTCAAAGAAGAAAAAAAAATAATCAAGTGTTTGTACGGCAGGTAACGCAGTGAGATCATGGACCATCCCTGAAATGATTAGGCACTGTGTTAATAGGAATAAAACACTGTCAATCAGGGGCAAAAGGAAGTTAGAGCATGATTTCCTCCAATAGTTAGTTTATTAGCTGATAAATACTCATTCAGCAGTTTTTCCTGGAGCAACAGTGACATCACATGGTCCTTTCTACTAAATACACCCACACAGAAATCACCTCTCGAGGAAAAGGTTTAATCTCTGTCTTTTTGATGGGTGTATCAGTCTAAAAAGATCTATTTTTGCATGAAGAAGTACATTTTTCACTTAATGGATGCCCCAAGACTAAATGAATAAAAGCAGGACCCCATACCATTGATGAAGGCAGCAGAAGGGATCACTAACTGAATAACCTTTCCATAGTAAATGTCTTATGTAATGTATCATGAATTAGTATGGGAACTTCGAGCTACATAACAACAACCACTAACACCTGGTTCTGACAGAAAAACCTTGCAGTGAAAATATCTGGATATCTAGGCCACACTTGAATCAGTGTTTACAATTTGATTTAGCATATACTTTTCCTTTAGGAAAAGTATTTAAAGGTTTGCATGCCCAAATTGCAAATAAAATAAGCATGACACGTATCACGCTGTTGCTAAAGGAATTCTCAAGCTTTGTTCCCCAAAATTTTGTAAATTGTTTTTCTTGGCACTCAGTTTCAGTATTTTTATTGTAAATTTTCCAATTCACCATCACATTAGAATGCTAAAGTACAATTACAACTTTCGTGGCCCAAAGGAAATGGAGTGCAAGCATAAAAAATTGTTGACCTGTTCTTATTAGCTTTATAACAGATTTAAGACCAAGTGGCTTTCCTTTCCATTATTCAATAGGAAAGCATATTACTTTAAAATTTGTCATCATTATGTGAGTTTTCCAAGTTCTTACTGTTCACATTTTTAACAGACATGTTTTTTCTCCTCATTTTTAGTTTCTTATTTAATACCTCCTGCAATTCCATAGCTTCATTATCTAGAATAAATACGCTGTACTCCTACTGCTTTATGGCACACAGGAGAAAAATAAACCACAGCTTCAAAAATTCATATTCAGTACCTGTAACTGCCTCCTCATAAGGAACTAAAATCTTTAGTCCATGGTCAGAACGATACTGTTCGTATGGATTTGCCGAGCGAGGCAAATCCTTCTCACTGTATGAGTTAACAATGTGCATAAAGATAATTAGAGTTTTAGTGGAAGAATGTTTCAGAGCAACGGTGGAAACATGGAATAAATGTTACTCAACAGAAAGGCATCATGAGCTAAAAACTGTAAATATCTGCTTTTTAAAAATTGCTGAATATGCCCCAGATATGATAAAAGTCAATGAGAGTTGCCAAGACTTAGCATCTCTAGAAAATAATGATAAAAGCAGCACAAATTCAGTGATTCAGTCATGCCATTTAAAAAGCAGGTCAGATTACTGCTTCTCTTTTTAAAATAATTTATTTGCACCAGTTACATATATGGCAGAATCAAGTGAATAATGATGGTTCCTCCCCATATATAAATAAAGTTCTAGGTAAGTGATGGTGATTAACAACACAAATTACAGGCAATATTGACTAGACAACTGAAAAAGACCATGAGGAGAAACTGCAATACAAGCCACGGGCTCTTGAGCAAGGCAATTCACCTCCGTGTGTTTGAGCTAATGCAAAAGGGAAATAATGAGATCCAGAGGGAAATTCTACAAATGTTTTTTTTCAACCGAAGAAAAAGCCCATCCATCAACAAAGCCCATTTATCTGCTCTCAGAGCACACCTCACTGTGCTTCAGTTTGCTGACACCGGTGTCTGTGGGAACTCTTCACATCTCTGAAATTAAACAAATTGGAAAAGGTAGTGGAAAAAGAGAGGTGCTGCCCTGTCACTAGAAAGAAAATGGTTCTCAAGCCACTCTCTTAGGAGAAGAGAGCCAGTGAATCCTTTTCATAAACTGAAGTGCTGCTGGATAAACTGACCCTTGCAAAAACCTGTGAACGAATCAGCTCCTGTTCCAACAAGCACGTTTGCTTTCCTGACCTCTTAACTAGTCTGTCAGCAGCTCCATAAGTGTTATGATCCCTTGGAGAGTGTTGATATAAAGCAATCACTTTACCTTTTACATAACGTATATTCTTCACTGCTTGTGACTCCCCTGGGTGGGGGGCGGAACTGCCAGCCATCCCGGGACCCTGCAGAGCAGGCAGAACAAAAAAAGTTACTTTTTCTAATTGCTGAGTCTTCCCAAGTCAGTAACTGTCCAGGGAACCATGTTTCTAAACATCAACCCAAAGTGTATCTGCAGGCAAGCGAAATTATCAATCCCTAAAAAAAATGCATTTAGAACAAATGTCCAAAGGTTACGAAGGCAAGTTTCAAACAATCTGCAAACTGGAGCAGGCTCTGATACAAATTTTATCCAATAAATAGAAATTTCTGCCTCCAAATTCAGTCAATGTTGAGTTAATTCTACCTCAATCGCCAGGGCTCATCATGATAGTCGAGCCCCTTTTGTGCTTTCTCACTGCTGTGCAGAATCCAAGTCCTCTCACCACAAACTGAAGTAGCTTTAGGGTTGAGTTACATACCTTCTTCTAAATCCTCTACATGATATCCGGATGGTACTTTACCAGCTGCCTACAATTACACAAAAAAACCCCACAGTTATACAGGAACACGAAACAATTTCATCAACAAGAACTGCTTTGGCTTCTTTGCTGTCAAAAAGTGTTCTAGAAAACCAATAGAAAAATATTAACCTGAAGTCTGAAATCACTTCCAGTCACAACCATGAATTTCATATTATCCTAACAACTGGACTGCAGCTGACGATAAAAGGAATTCTGACAGGAACACTGAGTCCCTTCACTGTCAGGAAAAAAAATTTAGAGATTTTTACAAGACCCAATTCCACCCTGGGATCATTTTAAAATGGACTGCAGTGAAGCTTTTAAAAAGCCAAATGAGATGTCTTTCCGCTCTGAATCTACGTTAAAAATAAAGCCCAAATCAATGATAAAGAGTAAGAGAAAAACAAAACCCAACAAATAAGAAGGGGTAATTTAAATCAATAGACATGGCAGATTAACCTCCCATACAAAAATCAGTGACAAAAAAAAAGAGGGCATTTACATCTATTAACTGATCTTTTAAGTCATGTTTATTACTTCAGAAAAATTTCCAACAGTGGAAAAATGCAATAAATAAATAATACAGATCTAAACGCTTTAAGTTCTTTCTACTTGCTACTTCTAGAGTCAACAACCTATTAGCATCTTTCTCTATTTTCTCATTCCTATTTCTCTATTTTCTCCTGAACAGGTAGGTGGCAAAGACTGACAGACCAATGGAAACAATAATGCTTGAACCAGCTGGTTCGTAGGCAGCCCGGATTTCCCGGGACACCAAAAAACAAGCCTTGCAGCTGCTGCAGGTACTGTGTATTATTTTCCCAATAATATGCTCATTCTTACCTCTGTTTCAGCAAGAAGTGTTTTCAGTCGTGTCAGATCTTTAGTTACCATCCCGTTCTGGGGGGAGAAAGAATATCAATACATCAAACAGATAAACCTTCACATGCATTAAACCGCAGCAACTAAGTTAATTTCCCCCTGCACCACCACCAAGAAGGGCAAGAAAGAAAAATGAGTTTGACTTACAATGCACTATTTTAAGTGACATATTACATGAGGCTGAGGAAAAAATTATGGTGAAAAAGGGAATTCTAGACTGGCCAAAACCAGCTAGATTTACATCAAGTATCAATATAAGACAAAGCAGGAGAGCAGCATATGGAGAACAACTTGGAGGGAAAAAAAATTTTCTTGTGACATTTAGCTGCCACTCAAGGCAAATATTAATAGCTACAATACTTATTGATTGCTCTCCTCCAGAAGAGTGCTCTACGTGCACAGCAGCCATGAAGGTACAGACCAATGGATAAGGACTCAGAACATCTATGCTTTATTATTAGCAGCTTGGCTACCAGCCTGCTGGGTGACCTCAGGAAAGTCACTTCACCTCTCCATGCCTCAGTTTCCCACTTGCAAAATGGGGACAGTGATCCTGATTGTCTTCACAGAGCACTTTGTAAGCTACCAATGAAAAGCACTATACATGAGCCATATGTTATGGCTACTGAAATGCTTTTTGTTTAAAAGAATTAGTATAATAAACTTCCACTACTGTTCCATTGATTCATTTCTTCTTAAGGGTATACTTTACAGATCACTAATTTCTAGAGTTTCACAACTGTTTCAGCTCTGATGTGGACTATGTAATTTTTGGAGTTTTCACTAAAAAACTAGGATTAGCCACGTAACTAAAAATAACTGCATATTCAAATATATCTGCACAGGTACATTCAGTAAAAAAAATCTTTTACAATTGAGTTTATCTGAAATACATAGCTAAGTGTAATCATTTCACGCTTGTGTAAGCCAAAACTGTGATTAAAGGAACCCAGAGCTGTGGTTTTAATTTCAGTAATCTCTTGAAGAAATATAATTAAGTGCTACTACATTTGTTAGGCTTCTCCACATTGTGACTGTGCTAGCAAACAGTCTCTTTGCTGAAAACTTACACACTCAACAATCCTCACACTTAGGCTTTTTTCAAAATGTTTTTTCACTACTTCAGCAGAAGGCTGCAAAATGAACCTGTTGATCTTAAATATATAAGAGTACAAAATTGTTACCAAGAACCATTCTCCTAAGTCACTGGGGAGAAAACTGGATGGATTCCAACTCTTCAATAAAATCATTCCAAAACTTTGTTTCATTCCTTGTCTCAGACAATGGCACAAGGCAGTAAATCAGTTGCTGATTTTAATATTCCTACCGAAAAACAAATGTGTCTAACAACCAAAAGCTTGTAAAAACCTCTCAAACTCTGCTTTGGGGCAACACTCAGGAATTATATACAAAGCTACCTTTATTTGCACAACAACAGATCAAAACAAGGGCACTGTACATTTCCCGCAATAAGGAGCTTTTGGCCATTTCACTCATTTTTCCTCAAGGCAAGTTTCATTTCTACCTCACCAGGAATTTTTCAGTGAAACATTTTTTCATGAGAAAACACCAGCTAAACAAAGAAAAAAATCTTTTCTTTATGTACAACTAGCCAATGGCAGGGGGGGAGAGAATTCAGGATATATATATACCAGACAGACAGAGTTCCCTCTGAAAAACAACCTACTGATTAAGTTAAGCACCAAGATATAGGGAACATGATCCAATATCAAGGTAACAGGCTCTCCTACAACAGTTTCTGATGTCACTTACATGTTCCTCATGGTCTGACCAGAGCTGCTCTTGTCTGTGCTATATGACCAGTTTCTGAATTTAGAATCACAAGCAGTTTGTGGTGATGAACTGTATGCTATTCAATCTACATTACAGAAATAAAAAGGATACTATCTTTTGGAGACTAAATATGTCCCTAATTTTCCTCATATGAGTAGCCATGTAAGAGTCAGAACATGTAAGGGGTTAAAAGCACCTTTACAAGTTTTGACAGTTCAAGGGTAAAATAGAAGCTTTGAACTCAAACCTTTATCTTTTGTCTTGAAATGCAAAGGTTTTTTTTAATCCTGAAAAGCTTTTCATGCTGTCTTGCAACTTATCATGGGCCAGTTATTTAAAAGTCCTACCAATGATTTTTCTGCTTCAATGGCTAAATTTCCTGAAGTACATATGAAATGGTGTCAGGTACAACTTGAAAAAGTAAGAAGTTTGAGATTTGCATTCCCTGAGGATTCAGAACCAACAACAACAAAAAACCCTTCAAAATCCTAACAACTCTGAAAACACTGGTAAAGCAACCACCTGGGTATGCTGATGACATACATGTGCCCATATACTTATCTTTGTCCTTTTCATATACATAATTTTTGTTGCAACCTGCCAGTCAATCGTGTTCAGAAGTTTGTTATTAAACACATTAAAAAAAAAAAAAAAAAAAGGAAAAACAAAACTGCTTTTTAAAATGTGTAGATTGCAGCAAACCCACTTACCAGTGATTCACCCATCAGTGATTTGGAAAGAACATTAGACACAATTTGCAGCTTTCCTTTAAGATGCATGCAGCACAGCACTGCACGGAAAGATCCATCTCCCTTGGCCAGCCCCTCTCCCAGCACTGCAACACAAATCAGCAACTATTAGCTACATCACAGTATACATTTACATAAACTATATATAGTTTTCCTTCACCTTTAACAGGAAAATAAAGTCTGAAGCTTGGTTTGAATCCGTGGCTTCTGGGAAAGACAAGTCTTGGATGTAAAGGAAGTATTACTTGCTCTTGTCTAATATTAACTTGAAACTTGGTGTCCCACTGTCTAAAAAAAATCTGTACATGAGCTCAAAAAAGTTCGTCATGTTGACATGCTAAAATAGACAAAAATTAAATATGGGAAGGGTAAATTCAAATCTCTGACACAGACACAAAGGACCTCCTCTTCACAGAAAGGGTAAAAAAAAGTAAATTAAAAACATATACCCACCAACAACCTCTCAGTAACACAAACACGCTCAGGAAGATCCATTCATGCTCACAAAAAGCATGCCCTGTCGTTTCCAAATATAGCTAACCTCCTCATGGGCAATTCCTGCAACTTTAAAAGGCCTTTTATTCACTTACGCTGTAAAGTGCAGGATATAGGAACGATTGTTTGAGTCCAGAAATTTACAGGCTCCACGTAACAGAAAACTTTCCTAATGCCTTCTAGCAGTGGATCAGATAGCTAGCCACACAGGCACTGCCATTGACACTTCCAAGAGTGAAAGGATTTACTTCACGATAGAAACGTGCTTCAGACAAGCAGGAATAACATCTAATCGTATATATATTACCTGTCCAGAAAATGAAATGCCAGAGTGACTAAAAAACTAGTAAGCTAAGCACATGAGTTGCAAAGAAGGCTGGACAGTTGTTTAAAATCACAAAATCCTAATATATATTACTGCTGCTGAAGAAAGGATCAACTCCTCTGTTTATACTACTGCTCGTGCAGATGCAAACAGCTCCTGTTAGTGTCAGCTGGAATTTTATGTTCGCCACAACTTCAGGATTACATTGTAGAATAATACATCAAAACTCCTCACTCGACAGACATTCACATCATTAACAGAAATTGCATGAAAGACTAAATAATAAAACAGCCCCACAAAATATTTACATAAAACCAACTAGACACCTCTTTAAAATGAACCGGTAACTAAATACTGTTCATAAAGTTCCTCAAAGATTAGTCTGAATTCACCACTCTGATGGTACTGACCACATTTCCAAAAATAGAGCTTACTTCCCAAAACAGAAGCAGCAGTGCCAGAAATAGCTTTAACGTGTCTGACAGTTTGCTATTTTAACCTCAAAGATTAGATGTCCAATTATGATATTTCATACTATCAACTGCGCAGTACCACCAACCTAAAACACACAGTTGCATATAAAAAGTCACAACACATTAATCAGTATCATTGGGTAAAGGTTTGTGGAATAACAGATTGCAAGTTATCATCGTTCCTTGTAAGAGTGCGAGCAGCACACTAGAAAGAACACGTAGTTCTCCAGCTATTCCAAATGTACTTATCATTCAGGTTAAAATAAAACAGTCATAGGTATGTAACATGTCAAGTCTTGTAAAAAGACAGAACAGCAGCTTGAATAAAACTTTGTCTATTAAAAAAAAAATAAATTGTGAGTATCAAGGAAGTGTGAGAATCAGGTAATCTAGACTAAGGTTGTTTCTTCCCAAGAATATTTCAAACATAAAACCAAAAATAAATCTTTTCAGGACCATAAATGCAGATACTCTCAAACTGTCAGATGCTGAGCTACAATTGATAACAGCACATTATAGGGAAGCACAACCAAATAGTTTGTTCATATTCATAAAAGTAGGGGGGGGGAGGGTGTATACAAATACATACACTCAACATTTTTATATACATGCATATATATGGCATTAAAAAATTCAAAAATGTCCCCACTTTTAGCTCTGGAAAAAAAATGACAGCAGAACATGCTGTTAAACTGGATGTGATTTCTTTGTTACTAATATACATTTGAAAGCTGGTTTCTTTATTTAATAAAAAATAAATAAATTAAGAGATCAGTGCTCCTATTCCACCCACTTCTCTGCCCATCCAGTGAGAGAAGAAAAAACTTAACATGACAGTTCTTTTGAGATACTGATAACTGACACATATGCCGAGAAAAAGTTTCAGAGATGAATGTCACCCATCTACCCCTATGACAAACCCATCAGATCTCATCAATGAGAAAACTACTCATTAAACAGCATTCTCCCTCCTACCTCCTTTCGCCATCATTCATCTTTCCATATGTGTCTCTCTCACTTTTATTTGCCATCATGAAAGACAACTGTGAGGTTAGTCAGAATATTACACCCTTGGCATATATCAACAGTTAAAAGAAGCAGCTTTTAAAAAGAAAAAAAGAAAATCCAGACTATTTTAAGAACGGTAGTGATTAAGCTATGTTCAGCCTTTTTAAATTTGTTAAACTTTAATTTTACACCTACAGAAAGCAAGTTCATTTTTCTCAGTTAAGTTCTGTGGACCTTCACAGGCTGGCTGCAGAGCCTCTCAAATTCCCCAGACTGTAACTTTATTATCAGTGAGGAAAATTGCATTTAAAACAAACGAGCAAATCCCCACACAAAACCAGAAAGGAACAATGTAAAGATGATCATTGCTAGCACAGGAATAGCAAAGCAGTTTAGCACACAGTCTGTGTAACACAACTGTGCTTTGAAGACATTTCCTTTAAAATTCAAGAGTAGTAAGAAACTAAAAATGGAAAGGTGGGATCTACCCACCTTTTCTTTCCAAATCTAACTGATAAACTCTGCTCCAATGCTTACCAAACTCAAGGAGCTCTCAGTGAGGTTTGAATCACTCGCATTATACACGAATAACAGAACAGTGAGAAAGATGGTTAATTCCTTTAAAACCATCCCAACTGAACAAGGCAGTGAGACATGAAAGGCTCAACTTCAACGTGACACATGCACACTTGGAAGCTTTAACAAATAGGAATAAATGTAAGCATGTCATTGGGATTTTGATACGGAACAAGTCCCAAAATGCAAACCAAAATATCCACCATGTCCTTAGAAAGAAAGGCAGAACAAGCAGCTGTCTTTATCTTCACATGAGTTCTATCACTACCAATTCATCCCACGTTTGTATACTAAAATATCTGGTTAGCCAAATAGCACCACTGTGCCAAAGACATGCATTTGAGCTCTGGTACTTGAATAAAAGTTACAGACTAGTGAGATTAAAAAGTA
>WTSP01028067.1:0-31642 GCA_025331215.1 Actenoides lindsayi | reverse complement strand
TCCTCGTGGCCCTTCTCTGGACACGTTCCAGCACATCCATATCCCTCCTGTAATAGGGGCTCCAGAACTGGACGCAGCACTCCAGTACTCCATCATCAACCTCTTCATCCAAGGCTTCCTCTTCCCTAGATTCTGAGGAGCAGGGTGGAGTCGGTGAGTTTCCTGCTTACCCCCAGTGTGCTCAGGGCCTGCATCACCTTCTCTGTGAGCAGTGTGTGGAGGGGCAGCGCCGAGGTGGAGGAGCAGAGTCCCATCTGGCCACACAGTTCCATCGGGTCCTTGGGAGAAAAATGTCCAAAAATGGGTGGGCATCACCTCCCGGGAGGGTGTGACCCTCACTTCCCCATGGAGGGTGATTTCATTCTGTCAGGGGATGGGTCTCACTTACCTCAGCCAGCTGCCAGTGGAGGGGCCAGAAAATGGAAAAAAAAATGAAAATAAAAAGAATTTCAGTGGTTGCAAGCCAGAAAGAGAGGAAAAAAATTATTTAAATGCTTGTAGGAATATAAAGCAATGAGTTTAATTAAAAAAAATGAGAGCAGGGCCCTGTGTTTGATGATGAGGTCACCTTGGCTGTGATGCTCAGGTCCCCTCTCCCGCACCCATTCCCCCCCAGCATGCCCAAGAAGCTGCTCACCCACTTACCATGTACCGGAGCAACCGGGCAGCTGTGTCCGCATATTCCATCAGGTAGCGCTTGCACTGCCCGGGGGAGAGACGGTGTCAGCATCTGAGGGTGGACATCCCACCACCCTGCCCTCACCCCAAGCCCCCCAGGCACTGCTCAAAAGCAGGTGGCTGTAAAAGATGCCCCACTGCCACAGTGACACCGAAGAGGAGGAGGAGGAGGGAGTCCCACGTGATGCTGGCACCTTTACCTGCTGTGCCATGTTGGGTGCCAGGCCCTCGCACGCCTGCTCAACACGGGCCACCAGTGCCTGGGTGAAGCTGGTGTCGGTGCCCAGCTCCAGCTGCACAGCTGCCACCAGCTGCAGGCAGTCCCCGCACACCTCTTCTCTCTCCTGAAGGACAATACAAGCAGGGACACATCAGTACCCCCAAAATAAAACCGAGCCCCCCACACTTGAATTTTCGGGGCTGGGATTTAAATGCCAGTTGCAACCTGGGGCAGCTTCTTGGCCAGCATCTCTCTGATCCCCCCCCCCCGCATCATGCAATATCCTGTCCCCGAATTGGTGACACCCTTAATCAAATGCCATTTCAGCTCTGTGGTAATTTTAATAGTTGGGTTTTTTTTCTTTTTAAATTGCTGTTAAACAGATGATTCTTGCCCTGGTGCTGCATCAGCGGCATTCTCGCCTGTGCCACAGTACCTGGGCCTCGCCACGAGGCAGGTGCTGGGGGTGGAGCAGGAGGGGCACGTTGGCGATGAACGGGGCGACCAGGTCAGCGAAGTCCTGAGCAGGGGCCTCAGGGGCTGGCGGTGGCTTCTGAAACTTCAGGGCCCCCGTGGGGCTCTCCCGGGGCTGGCACAGCTTGATGGTCCCACACACCATCTTCGGATCTGACTGGGGGGTGGCAGAAGGGTGGGGGATTGGGGCTGTGTCTGCCCCATCGCCCTGCTCCCTCCCCACCCCATCCCTGGGTCATTTCCATCCCCATCTCAGCCCTGCAGAGTTTTTATCCCAGGCTTCAAGAGCCTCCCTTGCCCCATGAGCCCCTAAGACATCCCAAACTATGGAGAAACACCCATCCAAGGGGGTCCCCTCCACCAGTTACCAGAACTTGCTTGCCCAGCTGGATGAGTATGAGGATGCCGGTGTCCACCATCTTCTTGCACTTGACAGACCAGTCTTGGAAGGGCAGGTACTGGCATTTCTTATCCAAAAAGAGCCGCAGCTTTTCCTAGGTGATAAGGGGAGAGCTCAGGGCTAAGCTGGCCCCACAGTGGAGGTGGAGACAAGCCAGTCCCACACCACACACTCCCCCCAGCCGTGACCCACCTCGGTGCGGTTGTCCTGCAGGATCTTGCCCACCACAGAGACCGCCACCTGGCACAGGTGACACGGGATCCCCTTCTGCTGAGAGAGGGGATGCATGTGGGATGCTGCCGTGGCACCCGGCTTGCATGCCTCCACCCCAAAAACAACCCACCAAGGGGCACTTGGGAATACCCCAGGGTACCCACGCAGCTCCTTGAGAGCATCAGCGGGTGCTCCTCAGGGTGCCCAGCTTCAGGGTGACCAGGCTGGGATTTTTTTCCCCCAGCCTCACGTTTTGGGGCAGGCTGGATGCATCCCTCCATCCCTTCCATATCCCCACTCCTGGCACCTTTACCCCCAGGGCCTGGTCCCAGACGGTGATCCGGCAGATCTGCAGCACCCCACACTTGGCCGCTGTCACCGCGTCGCGGCACCAGTCCTCCGGCCGCTCGCTGCATTCGTGGAGGGGAATGGCCCCGGCTGTGGGGGGCAGAGGAGACCATCAGCTCCCGGGGCACACCGGGACCATCTCCTACCCCACAGCAACTTCTCCATCAGCACCCTGACACCAGCCCAACCCCACGAGCCGAGGGTGATGCTCCTCACCCTCCCGTTGTGATTCACCCTTTCTGGCTTTCGCAACGGTGGGGGGGGGGGGGGGGGTTTGCTGGGGTTTAGAAATGCCAACTTTGAGAGGCCATCACGTGCTGCCAGCTTTGCCAACCGGCTGTTGCAGCAGCGTCGGGTCAGCATCAAAAGCGAAGCAAATCTGGGGATCGTCCTCAGCCTGGCGGTACCCTACTTTGCAGCGGGGAGGTGGCTGCTTATAAAACCGGCAAATAAATCTTGCCCCAGGAGCGAGCCGGGGGTGCCAGCGCGCAGCCCCGCGCCGCAGCCGCGTAGCCACGCCGCGGCTCCCGGCCCCGATCGAGCAACCCCACTTTTGGGGTGTTATTTCTTTTCGGTTTTGGTTGCTTTGGTTTTTTTTTTTTTCCCATTTCCTCCCAACGACAGCATTCTCTCCCGACAGCAAATCCCCGGCACGGCCCGCCCGGCTGGCACGGTGGGGTGGTGCAACACCCGCGCTTTAATTGCCACCTTGGCCTGACAGGATTCATTGGCGATGGGGCAAGCGCTCGTTCCCAGCGGGGGCTGCACCCACCGAGGACAGGGCTGGGGTGGAGGCGAGGAGATGCCACAACCCAAGCCCTTCGCTGCCCTGCTTCAGCTGGGAGCTGCTCCCAGGAAGCTGACTGGGGCACAGGGACAGACAGACGAACGGGCCCTGCTGCCTACCCTCTCACAGCTGGTATTTGTAAGCAGAGCGCGACCTCTCCAGAATATTTGCATCCAGTTTTTACCACCCAGCCCTGGCCGCATGATTTTGCACTGCGGGAATGAAAGCAAAGGCAGAAACTGCTCCTTTGACTCGCCCTGACCTTACCAGGTTTCTCCCCAAAAGCTGCTTTTCCTACATGCTGGATTCTGCTCATCCAAAGGACACGTTGGAGCAGCAGCTTGAGGTGCCCTGGGCCACCTTAGCAAGTCCCTGGGGGTGGTGAGCAGCGGGAAGGGGGCTCCTGAGGCCCACCCAAAGCCACGCCTGCTCCCAAAAGTGCTGGCACAGCTCAGCGGGTGTCATTTCAGCCCCAATTACCCCATCGGGCTGACAGCAGCACCAGGGCAGGAGCAAGCCCCGGGGCAGGGTGAGTCCATCCCCCCCCAGTTTCCCATACACAGCTTCCCACACACACCCCCCTCTCCGGCAGCGTGATGCCACGATCTCCACATCAGCTGAGAGAGAGAGAGGTTTATTTTTTCACACTAGCATCAGGGGGAACAGGAATGGCAAGTCAGCAGGAGTGTCAGGTGGCAGCACCAAGAAAAAAAAAAAGGGAGTAGAGGGGAAGCAACAACCTCACAGCTTGTTTCTGAGCTGCTCCTGCCTGGCCCATGGACACAGGCATCTCTCACAGCCCCGTGTTGGAGACCGGACCAGCGGCATAAGGATGTTGCAGGCAACAGCATGGGAGGATTTAGCTGATCTAAAAGACACTGGTGATTTGGACCTGCACCTTTCTGGCTCCGAGTGGTTGTAAACTTGGTGCTCACTCCTTGCTCTGCTCAAGCTGAAACATGGGCAGCAAGTGCTGGGCTGGAATAATCATAACATTCAACTGCTGCTAGCAGGGGGAGCTTCCTCAGGTGGACAGAATCACCCCGACGCAAGCAACTGGGGCAACTGGTGCCCCGTGAGCTCTCCTCCACGTTTCAAAGCCATGCCAAAGCCACCTCCCGCTGATGGGCATCCAGGCAGCAGGACGTTGGATGATGCCACTTTCGGCAAAGCCCCCTGGCAAAGCGCAGGACAAGGCAGGGATGCTCCCCTGCCACGGGTGGCCCCAGGCCAGCCAGGACTTGCCTAACCCCAGCTACCGGACCCCCAGGGCGTTTGGGGTGGGCTTTGCCCAGGGAGGATCCAGCGCCGAGCTCCGGCAGGGCTGTGCCGGCATTACGCGCAGGCCCGGATCACGCCGGCTGAGCCGGCAGAGCCTGGCGAGCGGGTTGTGATGTAAACCCCGGGGGTGGCGGCGTGGGCCCCGGCGCCCCAGTTCCCGGCTCAGCGCACACCCCTGTCACAACAAAAACCCTCAATGTGCTCTTCCCAGCATGAAAAAAATAATAAAAATCCTTCTCCAAGGCTTGCAGCTCCAAGGCCCCGGTCCTGCAGCCCCACCACACCGCGCGGCCAAGCCACCGCCGCAAGAGCTGCCCCCGGCTTCCAGAGCAGCCTGCACCCCGAGGACGGACGTGCCGAGCTTGGGTGAACTTTCCGGCTCTGCCTGTTGTCAGCTGGAGCACCTTGGCCTGTCCTCCCCCCATTACAAGGCCACACATGCACAGGAACAGCTCCTTCCCCACACCTGGGGCAGGTCATGGCCGAGGAGCCCAGTGGACCAAGCCTGGGGTAATGAGGGTGGAAAAGGGGTTCTTCCTTCTAAAAGGGTGGGGGGGTTTGCCTACAACAGTAGAGCTCGGTGGCTTGCCTAGGAAAATTTCCCCTGGAATAAGCAATTTCCACTTAAGCAAGGACCAGGGGTAGGAAACAGGCTCTTCCCACCTTGTTTCCTGGGGTTGGGTGGGGATAAGCCAAGTATCACCATCTTGCTCTATAATATGGGGGATGCCCAGGGGACAGCGGCATAAGCTCATCTACAGGAGGATTTGCTCGCTGATACTCAAAGCCCCAGCAAGGAAAGGTCTTTGCACCCATCACCCTACAAGCAGCTCAGCAAGCCACAGCAGAGGAGGCTTCCTGCCTCCTGTAAGGCCCCCGAGGAAAGGTGACACAGTCCATCATGTGAAGACAACAAAGTGATTACCCCCAGATCACATGTATGCAGCCAGGTCCCAACCCCAAGGGCAGTAGTAAAACAGCCCTCTCCCCCATCGCTGCCAAGACACGTCAACTGACCTTCCTCCTCCAGACCCAGGTAAAACACTGTCTCTGTCCAACTCCCTGCTGACTAGATAAGGGAAGGGAGCCTACCACTTTTTGCCCCAAGATCATCTTTAAGGGCAGAAGTTGCAATGCTCATGTGCAGGTGGGCAAAAGATAAAGCAGCTGGTGGTGCCACCTGCCCCAGCTCTCCTCTGGCCTAACTCCACCACCAGGGAGGGACAAGGAAATTCACTATGGAGCCTAAAAAACTACAGCTGGGAATAGTTTTGGGGTTCAGAGGGGTTTTCCGGGGCCCTCCTCAGGTCCTACCCCCAGGCCTGGCCTTACCTTGGTAGGAGCCCAGGCACACAGAAAGGATCAGCACCCAGCCACTCCATTTGCTCTCCATGCCGTTCCCAATAGTCCTCAGTGGCTGGTTCCTCTCCTGTGCTGCTCCCAGTCTGAGGAATCTTGGATGGGTTGGGAGAAGTATTGAGAATCCACACCTACGCAGGGCAATTACCACACCCCTCTCTTTACACCTTGATTATAAAATCACCACCACCATGCAAGCAGAGGGAGGAACCAGAGACAGGCAGGTATTCCCGGGAAGTCAAAACCAGCCCAGAACCTGCTGCTCAGTGCTAACCTCCCTCCTCCCAGCCACAAAGGATGGGAAAACTGTCCAAATACGGCACGATAGAGCTATTTTCTGTGCTTTTCAGCAAGCAGAGCATCATCCTTTACAGAGTCAGCAGTGCAGATATCAACAACCCAGGCCAGAAGGCCCAACTGTACCCTGAGCTGCATCCCCAGCAGCATGGGCAGCAGGTCCAGGGAGGGGATTCTGCCCTTCTGATCCCAGTGCTCTGGGGAGACCCCCCTGCAGTGCTGGGTCCAGCTCTGGAGTCCTCAGCACAGGAGAGACAGGGACCTGTTGGAGCAGGGCCAGAGGAGGCCCCAGCAATGATGGGAGGGCTGGAACCCCTCTGCTGGGAGGCCAGGCTGAGAGTTGGGCTTGTTCAGCCCGGAGAAGGCTCCAAGGAGATCATCTTGCTGCCTTTCAGGAAAAAAGGCCCATGAGAAAAATGGGGAGGGACTTGTGAACAGGTAGCATAGTGATAAAACAAGGAGTGACTGTTTTAAACCAAGAGGGAGATTTAGACTAGAGAGAAGACATTTTTTACACTGAGGATGGTGAGACCCTGGCCCAGGTTGCCCTGAGAGATGGGTGAAGCCCCATCCCTGGAAACATTCCAGGTGAGGTTGGACAGGGCTCTCAGCAACCTGTTGTAGATGCAGCTGTCCCTGATTACTGCAGGGGGGCTGGACCCTTAAAAAGAGACCTTTAAAGGTCTCCCCCCACCTAAACCCTTCTACAATTCCATGGACCAGTAAATTTAGGACAAATGAATTCTTAAAACACAGCAAAATAGTTTCCTTAAAGCATTTATAAGAAAGCCACAGCAAATGCAAGTCAGCACTGAAGCCTGAGAGTTCTTGAAGCTGCTTGAACGCCTGGAGCCTGCGCCAGGCCAGAGGACTTGCAACACAGGGACGTTGCCTCACCACAGCAGGAGTTGCGTGGGTCCAAGGGAGAGCAAAGCACTGGCAAGCTCTGGCAAGAGGCCTCTGCCACCCATGGCCGTGCTCAAGAAAGCAAAGGCTTGATGAGACACGCACATTCTGAGGTGATGGCACCTGAATCAGCCCCAAAAATCCCAGTGACATTTGGGACACACCTTCCCCTGGCTCCGCAAAAGGGAAGCGAGGAAGATCCTTCAGTGAGGAAATGAAAAACTGATGGGGTTACAGAAGTTTTTATTGTTCATTAAGGAAGCTTTTGTGCAAAAATCAAGACAAATGTTCTTTAGAAAGCAACTGCACATGTCCCCCCAGCGTAACTCAAGCGGGTCAGGTGCCACAGTCCACAGGGAAGGAGAAAACTGAAGCGAGTCCCAGCGCGAGCCCAGGATTCCCCTCATTTCGCCCGACACGTCGCTAGCACAAATCCTCCACTACTAAAAACCCCAGAAAATTAAAATCTTGCCAACCTGGAACAGCAGGGGTCAATCCATCTCCCCCCCCACCCCATCCTTCCCAAAACAAGGTCTTTGCGCTGGGAGAGGTGTCAAAGATCCAATGGCATCCTACACGCCGTGGTGTAACAGAACCCACACCTCCAGGGCAGCCACCCCATGGACAGCCCGCTTCCTACCTGGCATATCGACCCCACTGGGACATGCCACTGGAGCCAAGACAAAAAGCTGGAGGTATTTTACATCTTTAGGGGGAAAAGTAGTTGGGTTGGGGTTTTTCTTTTTCTTTTTTTTTTTTCCCCTAAAAGCCACGAGTGCTTCAGCATTCTGTACAAAATGCAAACAGGAAAAGACAAACTGGTATCACTACCTGCCAACACTGCCTGAGCGTTTGGTATGCACACAAAGTAACTAAAAAAAAACTGCAGGCAAGTGGTTTTTCATCAAAAGGGGTGAAAATTACTTTGCTGCTCAAGCGTTGTTACTGGAGCTCCCGCCTCACTCGGACCGCCACAGGAACAGTAGCAGTTGCCAGCACCTTTCTGAACAGGCCTGGAATTTTCAAAGCTCCACCTCTGCCCAGCTCCTTCCTTCCCAAAGGTCTCCTCAGAGCTACTTTGATGTCTGTGTTTTGGGGGGGGTAACTTGATCAGAACTACACACTGAACACCGGTAGAGGATGCAAGGTCCATCTCAAGCAACGAACACGATTGTCATTCGAGGCCCCTCCACCTCAAAGCCCTGACTTGTTTCCA
This sequence comes from Actenoides lindsayi, assembly GCA_025331215.1. Lineage (NCBI taxonomy): Eukaryota > Metazoa > Chordata > Aves > Coraciiformes > Alcedinidae > Actenoides > Actenoides lindsayi. The sequence continues at coordinate 23,463 of WTSP01028067.1, read as the reverse complement.
GGGCAGCTTTGGTTCAGAAATTCTGCAGGATGCTGCAGAGGCAGGTTGTTAGCAGAGCTGCCAAGTACCCCCTGCAGCACCCCTACCATTTTTCCATGTGTTCTGCCCTCACTCTGACACACGTATAGCCCCTGCTGACCTTTTTTCCCCCCCCTCCATTTTCTACTGACCCAGGTCACCCCACCTCCTTGGCACCCAGCTGGCTACACGGAGGAAGCTGCAAGACTAAGCAGAATTGAGCAGCTAGGATAAGAAAACCTCAACTACATCAGCATGCTTCAAAAGACTGACATCCCACTGCACAGGGCTTGACAGTAGAACACCCATGCTTAGACCAAGCAGTCCAAGGGGAAAAAAAACCAAACAGGGTATGGCCAAAGGTGAAGGGAGGGTTTTCCTTAGCTAAGGTTAACACCACAAGCCATTAGTGTGATCAAAGGCAAAAGCGTGGTCACTCCAATGCAAATTCATCTTTTTTAGGTACCAGGTACGTTGAGGCTTAGCTGGGCACACACCAAGTCCCTTCCTCTGCATCTGTAGAGCTTTGAAAATTCCAGTCAAAGGGTTTCTCAGCTTCACCATTATCCCTTAGAGTTCCCCTACAGTTGGTTACACAGAAAAAGTAATATTCCAGCCAGATGTTAAAAATGCAAAGCATGGAATCCTTCCAGTGCTGACTACAGAAAGACATTTGAAAGTTTAGTCACTATCTTGTTCTTTTGTTTTGTTTTTTTTAAATTAGAAGATAACAGTTTGCCTTATTTCACTTTCTCTGCCATTCTTCCCAGCACCTAAAAAAACCACTTCAGCCTACCAATTGAAAAACTACGACACACTATTTTTAGGAGCATAATGAGTTAAACTGTACAATCAGAAATATCTTTGTTAAATCAATGAAGATCTGATCCTTCAACAGCAGCACTGCTACAGAAGAGTTACAACAAAGGAACTTGAAGGTCAAATTGTTAACGAGGCAGAGAGCAGGGACGTTTGAGATAGAGTTCTCCGCCAACCTTGGCCCACATTTTGAAGAGCCATGGCAAACTTTCAGAACTGGAAATTCTTCTTCTAGTTCCACACGTGACGTTTGCAGTGATCAACAGCCTAAATGGAAAGAAATAACCTACGTTAGTGGGGAAAAGCCCATTTGCAAACATGTACACACAAAAGCCAACACCTTATTCTCAGTCAGAATCTTGAGAGCAGATCTGTTTTTCTTAAAATAAGAGATTCCAGGGAGATCTTGAATAAACAACATCCTCCTCCGCACCCAGAAGCTTCATGAAAGAATGCTGGTGACCCTTTTCCATTAAGGCCTGGCAAAGAAAGCATCAGCCCACAGCAATACTAGAAGCCAATTTTTAGAGCCTGATGAGAGGTCATGCCATGGTGTGATGGCTGCAATAACACAGACTAAATACAAAGCTCATCTTACACCTTACTATAGATTCTGAGATGCTAGAAGATGATTACGGAATAGGAGCAAAAGGGAAACAGTCTGCTTTAAGAAAGCTAAGGGCTATGGACGACCCTCTAATCAAACTGAACTCTCTTTCACTTCCTGAGACTGGAATTCATCCACTTGAAAGGGTGGTACAGAAGCTGGAAAAGTGGTTTACAGGGAGCTGACAAAGACTATTACAAAACTTTGGGCAGAATCCTGCCATACGTACATTGCACTGAGCAGCAGTCTCCATGTTCTTACACCAGTAACCCGGACCCCAGACACAAGCATCTTCCCCCAGGAGAGGCTGTTTAGCTGATACACAGACTCCAAGTTTCTGTGAAAAGAACAGCAGCAGAGTCAGCATCATTCCATTTGCACCAAGAGTTCTCAACAGTGGAGCTTCCACCCGACCGAGCACGGAATCAAAGCTGAGGTAGCTTCAGGAGCTCCCACAGAACCACTCTGGACAACTGCAGTCAGACTGCACAATCATTTGACACAAGGAAGAATTAAGTTACCCCAACTGCTTCTTCATATTAAATTTTAAGAAACAGCTTCATCCCAGGACCTTTGTCAAGAAGAGTCGTTTAAGTTGTCTCTCATCACATCCAGGGCACACTACACCTTGTTACTGACCCTCAGCACTGGCAGCTCTTTCCTTGCACAAGGCTGGCCATCAGACAGCTGTCCACTCAGAAAGCCTGAGGCCTTGCACAGCCACATCTGCTCCACACTGTCATAGCTCTGATTTCTATTCCAGCAGAGTTTCTGCACACGAGGTGCTGAAAGGCACAGAGGGGAGGAGACAGGGCTGCATCAGAGCCTGTAATCAATAGAACCAAACACACTACTCACCGTGCAAACAAAAGTGGGATCCATCATCTCTGCCAAGAGTTGCACAACCACAGGTTCATACTGCTCCACAAATTGAACGCACTGTAACAAAACACGTGTTGAGAGATTTTCCTGTTAAGGCCTTCAAAAGAGAAGCATGATGTGGTCTTCAGCAGGCACGCCTGTATCCTACTCCAAACACCCCAATAATACACTCCAAACTGATAAACCAGAGACGGGAGCTCTGCAGGTCAGATAGGGCTCAGCACTACACTAATCACACAACTACAAGAGGGGTGAGGAGTCTAGAGCACAAGTCTTGTGAGGAGCAGCTGAGGGACCTGGGGTTGCTTGGCCTGGAGAAAGAGGCTCAAGGGAGACCCTTCCTTCTTGCTCTCAACAACTCCCCGGAAAGGAGGTTGGAGTCAGGTGGGGTCGGTCTCTTCTCCCAGAGAGCAAGCAATAGGACAAGAGGAAACAGCCTCAAGTCATGCCAGGGGATGTTTAGGTTGAACATGAGGAAAAATGTCTTCCCAAAAGGGTTGTCAAGGCCTGGCCCAGGCTGCCCAGGGCAGTGGCGGCATCCCCGTCCCTGGAGGGGTTTCAAAGCCATGGAGATGTGGTGCTGAGGGACATGGTTTACTGGTCACCTGGTGATGGGTTAATGGTTGGACTTGATTTTGGAGGCCCTTTCCAACCTAAACAATTCTAGGATTCTACATCATTTTTTTGCTACCTCATACCTGCCTGCAGCTGCCTGCAGACTGGTTATGATGAGCAACGGGTCAAAAGGAAAGAACCAAGGAGGACAACAGACTTTGGTAACAAAGAACTGAGGAGGACAAGCTTTGATTTGCAAAGCTTAGTCTCTAATCATGGAGATAATCGCTGCCTGAGAAGGAAGTCACACTGAACAAGCTGGAGACAAACATCCTGAACAGGACAGCAGCAATGCAGTGACAACAGCAATGCAGTCACAACTCTTCAGCAGTGGTAACCCAAGTAGATCCTGTTCCCCTCAGAGCAGGCAGCAGCAGGAAATGCTTCCCATCGGTAACAGTCAGCCCTCTAGTGGACACAGAGAGATGTTTGCCTTCTCAGCAGAGATGAACGGCACTGACCTAAGCAAATCACAGCTATTAAACAGCCTCACAGCAGTTGGGAGGAAGAGCTGTTCCAGAGCTGCTTTAAGCCTATATATTCTATGCCTAGTAAACTTATAAGCAGTTGCCACTTGCTGAGACTCAGCGGCCACCTAATTAGATTTTAAGGTAAATCGTGGTAGCTGTGCTCTGAGAGATGTTGCTTTTTGCTGCCTCACTGGAATTAATGCCAGCCTGCTTCCAATTGTTTTGTTAATCCCCTGAACAGGATCAGTGTTGAGGAACACAAAAACCCCACAAACGTTCAGCTGTTCCCACCCACTGTTCTCAGAAGGATTTCCAGGCAAACCTTGGCTGACTGTAAATTAGTACCACAATCCAGTCAGTCAACACCGTGCCAATCCCCAAGGACAGCAAGTGCAAAAACCCCTAATCCCCCTGGCACCCCAAACTCCTTCCAGCCTCTGGCAGAAGAAGACTGGGAACTCTTCTAAGAGCCACCAAGAGGCACTGCTTTCCAGTTTTTCCCCTAATACCCTGCAAGCTCTTTTGTCCTTCTGTTCATCTCTAGCTGCCTTGTTCTGACTGGAAAGTAGGTTCTGCCAGCAAGGCCCCTGTGGGCACTTGACTGCCTCGGATCAAGCCTGCACCCTCTTTCCCTCCCCACCTCACTCTGTGTACATGAGAAGCTGCTATGCTTTGGTGCTTTAGGGGAAAAACCCTAAGAAGGATCAGGTTGCTGAACATAAGCCAGTCCCAGCTGCACCTGTGGACAGTTTGTCTCCAGCCAGAGCCCAAACACAGAGACCTCTATTATGAGTACCTGAACATTTATAGCAGGAGAGGAGACGCTTGAGAGACGGACCTAAAATTAGCATGTGGACAGAGTATCAGGTGACACACTCAGGAAATACAGTAAGCATAACTGTCACTGTAGGACCTATGTAAACTCAACAAATCAACAAGATCCTGAAGGTCATTTCCAACCTTAATGATTCTATGATTCTATTCTATGACAGCTCCCAGCCACCAAGAAGACTGTTGCTTTTTAGCCTGCCTCCTGCACAAGTGCTTTACCTGATCACTGACAGACTCCGGCAGGAAGTGACAGACTTTTTCCAGTAAAGCTTCAATTTCAGCTGTCGTGGCATTCTTCTCTAGTTCTTTGTCTGCATAAGCTACCACCATCTTGCAGATATCACAGAAGCCATCTGCAGGTTTCACTAAAGCTGAGAAAGCAAAAAAACACCCACCAAAGGTCATTGCTTAGGTAGTTCCCCAAAGAAAAGAAAGGTGGCAGCATCAGCAAAGCACCAAAGCACTCGTCCTCAAAACGAGACAGACTCATAGGTGAACCACTTCATTTTGCAATGTCACTGACTACTCATTACCAACCTGGCTGCTGAGGAGCCTCGTTGGCTGCACAGCATTTCAGCAAAACACACACAGTTTCAGGATTCGTTGCATCCAAGAGCATGTTAATCAAAGCCTGGCCGTAGACTTCGATGAAGTCCTCACACTGCTCTTTGACGCTGGTTGGAAACAGCAAGCAGATCGCCTCCATCTCATGTATGATCTCCTCCTGAAGCACAATGAAGGATAGGCAGCAAATGAGGAACAGAAATCTGATTCAATTCATAAGCACATGTTTTCTTCTCTGTCCCACCCAGGATGGAAAATTTTCCTTCTCCCTCCAATACAGCCCCATCTTAGCCACAGCCGAGGAAGAGGTACGGTTTCCACCACTTACACACCTCTGTCCTGTTGCTCTCCAACAGGCCAGTCACTTCTTTCACTATCGTTTCACATATTTCACACAGGGAAAAAGTCTTCTCTTGAACTGAGGCTTTCTGAGTACACAGAAGAAAGGTACAATAAATCAACACCTGACCAGGTTTGACAGAGACAGTTGGTAAAAGACCAGTCTAACAGCATTCACGTTCAGGTACAGCACACCAATTCATTTACCTAGCTGTTCAGTGGGACCAGAATTCAAAAGGTCACACAGAACCCAAAACTAATCTCAAAAGCCTAAGTGACCAATCATTTTGCATGACTAATCAAATGACAGTCCCTAGGTTTTATAAGGACGGAAGTTGAATTCAGTAGACTCAGAGAAATAAGCAGCTCTACAGTGACTGCAGGTAAGGAAAAGCCTAACTGCAAATGTAGAGTAACACTCAAACTCAGCAATTTGCTTTCTAACACTTAATGTGTGTGTAATTATACTGCTGTACTTTGCTGCTGGAACAAGAGTTTCCATTTCAGGCCTGAAGCATTACCATATAGCTCTGGTTTAGCATAGACTCTGCTATTCTAACATACCAGTCAGTTGTTCTCAGATCAGCAACAGAAACACGAGGACAGGAATTTATATGCAGGGAAACTTGGATTATTCTATTCAAAAAAGCTCCTATTTTTCTGTTTCACCTAGTTCATTACATGAAAGGAAAAGGCAGGCAAAGCTATTTCATACAAACAGTCGATCTTACCTCCACAGTTTCCATTTTCACTTCACGAACCACTTGAGCTGGCACCAGAGCCTGAAGGGGAACAGATTTCACAGAAGGACAGAACCCAACCATGGCACAAATATCCTTTGGTTGCTGGAAAGAGATACATAAACAATTTTTACAAGTCTAGAAGACTCTGCCCTTTCTATGGAGACTGTGAGCAGGCACAGAGAACAAAGTTTTAGAAGGCTCCAACACAACTAGAAGTTTCGTGACTACCTCTATTTCATACATTGCCAAAGCATTTGGTATGGTTATAGGCAGGACAACTACCAGATGAAATTTAGCAGTTCCTTTAAAAGAGGAAGAGGTTAGGCCACATCCATTTAAAAACCCCATTTCCCACAGATCTGTGCAAGCCCTTCAAAGGAGTTGACTTAAGAGCTACCAACACCAGAACAGCCACCAGCATCACATTTAGACCTTCGTCTGCCAAGCTGCCCCCTGAAGTAAAGCCTGAAGTAATCACAGAAAAGGCTAATTATTCTGACTTCAGAGTTCACCCAAAAGCTGAAAGAAATGCCTAGAAGAAAGGACTCCTTTCCACACCCACAAACTACCTTCTTTAAAGCATCCAGTAACACCATACTTTGCAAACAGATTCCCGCATTACTGAATGCAGCCTATAAGAAACAATAGTTAACCATGTTAAAACCTAAGCCTAAACCTTTTAAAAAGTATCTGACACAACTGTATTTCAGGTGTTCTCGTCACAGTATGAGGAAAATCAGCAAACAGAAGCAAAGTCTTTAAAAAAGGTTTTAGAAACATACTTTACTCTACGTAAAAACTTTGCCAGACATGAGGCAAACTGCTCTAAGGCCGCCACGTTCTACGGGCACAAAGTGGGCTGTACAGAGTAATACACAAAACTTCATTTTTCCCCACCTAAAGTCTACTTAAGCTAAAAAAACCCCACACAAAACCAAAACACCTTTGGTCCCATGGGTAACTAGATGATCACACCCCACCCTGTCACCAGGGCATCAAGCTTCTTACAGCAGAGGCTTATGCAGCAGTTAATACATCGTGCCACAGCCTCATGCACAGGCAGAAGCAGTAACTCAAACACACAGTGCTGCTGCTTCAGACTACTCCAGACAGTACCTTTAAGTCAAGCCCTTTGGTTCATGCATTGTAAGGAGCATTTCCAGATATTAATATTACAGCAAAATCCACATGCACACAACATGTTCTCTTGCAGAGAGATGACAGACACAAGGTCTACCGGGACTTAAAAATCAGAAGCCCAAATAGGTCGAGGAAGCAGGAACCTAAAGGCCTCCTGCATCTTCTTTTCAGTTCATATACTCCAGACATCTGTACCATTACCCTAGGTTTAAATGTTAACTAAGAAAAGGCATGGAAACAGCTTCACTCAAGCCCTTCTGAGCCCAAACTTTAAACCAGAAGCTGAGAGGAGCCATCAGCATGCTTTTTCCACATCTATCCTTTTTGTAGGGAAACGAGCATATTTTCTTGCTCTACTGGCCAAAGCATAATCCAGGTGAAGTCTTAGTAGCATGAGCTGGTATCTGGAACTGGAAGTAGGACTAGTCCCCTGGAGGAAGTCTGTAGTCTCTCTTGTTTAAACACATAAATATTCCTTGTATCTGTCAGCACCGAGTACAAACGCACTGAGTACACAGCTAATAGAGCAAGAAGTGAACTACAAGCAGGATATCACCACAGGCAAGTTGCTCACCTACCTGATCCTTCTGTTGACAAGGGAGATTGCAGACAGAGGAAGAAAGGAGAAATTAAAGATAACAGTTAAGAGAAAAAAATGTCAAGCATTTGGAACTGCATATACCCTTTCCATGAATAGGATGGAATATGACACGGTGCCCACCCCAAAGATCCTTAGCAGTGCTACAACTCCTCACATGTAATTGCACAGTGCTAGCCAGCATTATTCACTGGAAGTTGCTAGAGGTTCCCAGGCAAGACTGCCTCCAAAGAGTCGCGCGTTGCTCAGACCGGATGCAAGGTGGAGTCATATTCCAATTTCATGTATTAACACCACGCTGTATTGCAATGCTTAAAATGAGAAACTAAGTGTTGGAACAAGGATTTGCTTCCCCCTCCAAATACTTAAGAAGCAGTATGAGCTTCTAAGTAGCCTTTAGCAACGGGGTGATGGGGGGGAGGCCACTGTGTTACAAATTCAGGTTCAATTCAGCCACATACTCTATTGATACATTCACCTATAATTCCTTATGTTATTCATGGCATCTAGGCACTGCCTTCTCTAAGGAAAGGCTTACCCTTTTTTTTTTAAAGGCTTTGAGATCTCTGGATACAGAGATGCTATGGAGGTGGTCAGAGGTAAAATATATTCTCTGTTGCTGCAGACTAGACCTGGTGCAGTACCACTCACTTTCCACAGCTCCTATCAAGCACCCAGAGAGCAGAAGTCTTGAGAGAGTAATTCCAGAAGAAGGATATTTATTCTTGCTTTAAACAGACACATTCTCTCTAACACTTGAACAGATTTTGCAATACTGTGACAAAGACAAGCTCTAATATGCTTAACATGGTATTTTGTGGAGAGAGGGGGAAGTAGTGCAAGTACAGGGCTGAGATAAAAGCATATGAAGGAATGCCAGTAACGCAACTTCTGCATTTCCAAGGATAAGAGTGCCTTTAGCACCACTGAAGGGGTCAGGAAAGAAAAGGGAAGTGCTAAAGAAAGCATTTTAAGACTGAAGTTACTATCCCATTAAATGCCAAGTTCAAAGTGTTAACACCAAGATATACAGAGCAAGAGCTCTCCCCAGACTTTTACTGCAGTCAATGTTGCCTGTTTCTAAAGTAGCTACACAAAGCAGAAGAATGAACCGAAAGCAAGTATTATATTCTACTGGTCTTACCATGTGCATCATCATTTGGATAGCCAAGTCAGAATATTCAGAGATATAGCTCTTGCACTACAGGAAGCAGAAAAAAGAATATTTAGTAAATACCAAATCACTTAAGCTGTAGAGTTAATCAAGAATTTTCCAATACATCTCTAGGTATTAACTACCTGTTCTACTTAATAAATATTCTGTTGTCTTTCAGAGCTTGTCCCAAATACAAGATAGCATTTCTGGTTACACAATCATGGCACACGTGGCTGCTTATCTACTGAGTCCTTTTCTCTTCCTCTCAGGGCAAAAGCACTCCCCATCAATGCCAGGATAACAGCACCCTGCCAGATCGTATCTATGAAAGAGGCCCTGAAAGGCTAGCAGCAATCTTGAGTCTTTTTCCTCCTCCCCAAATCCATGCACACCACCCTACTCAAGTTCCCTCAGCAGAAAGTTTACAATTTCATCACTATTGTTAATAACACATTCTCCTTTGTTTGATTTGAGATTACATTGAGAGGATTAAGGTACTGAACAAACTATTTTACACTTGCATACAGAAACATTTCTAAACAAAAAAAAAAAAGACAGTTACCATATCAGACATCCCAGGCCCCAAACGGTCACACTCCTCCTTGGCATGGTCAACCAAAGACTTGACAAAAGAGGAGTTTGTCCTCACAGCTTCCTGAACATCGGTAACCAGCTGGACGCAGTCTTGGCATACATCCCCGCTTCCCTGGACAAAGAGGCAACTTGACTTCACATGTCTTCACATTTTAGAAGTTTCCATTACTACCAAGCTTTAAAAGCTATTTTAAACTATATACAAACCTTAACAAATAGGATCTGTAGAATACTCGAAAGCCTACACGTAATACAGACAGACAAGGTGCTGCTGGGATGTGCACCAGCCACTAGATGGAGATTAGGTACCGACCTGGCTCTGAAACCCAAGATAACTGTTAAAGATACCCTATCTCTACAATCTGTTGGCTTTGTTACAGACCACAGTGGCAAGGTTTCTAAATCTAGGGTAGATCTTACCTGCTCCACCCACAGCAGCTTTTTCTCCACCCAATTATTTAACTCCCATATCTAAGCTGTCTATCAAGACTCAGCCTCTCCTCACAAGTTCATTGTCTCATCTACTCTCCTTTGTCAACTGTTTGTTCTTTCTTGATCCAGTCTGTCACCTCTAGACTCCAAGAACGCTTCCCTGGAAGGGCACAGCTAGCACATTACTCAGAAATCGAGAGAATTCTTCCTTTGAACACTGGTGCCAAACTTGCTCTCAGAAGAAACTGTTTCCAGTAAGACCTGCTTGACTACTACAGTCCTGAATGGAAACAGCCCAGCACAAGACTTGAAATCTTAGATTGACAACTGCAGTCTCTACACACATGTGGTCCACAAGGGCTGCAGTTATCATCTTACTTAGCTTTAAACCCACAGGTTAAGGAAAAAGGTAGCTGTCTGTACTCAGGAGCACAAAGTTCCATAGGAGACAGTAACCCAGGTAAAGCACATCAGCTTAATCTGTGCCCAGTACAACAATCCCTCCATCAGAATCATCAGTAAGTTCTTACGCAAAGGAGCGCTGAAGCTCCAGGACAAAACACAGACACTCCTCTTGCACACTGAAACAGCACTGCACCCTTACCTTAGACTTCTGCTTGGGTTTGTCCTGAGGGTAAAGGAGAAGAGGAACATTAGCCATGAATGGGGATGCCAGTTCAGAGAAGTCCAGCTCTGGTATCTTATTGGACTGGAGTTGTTTCTGAAGTTTCATTGCTGCAAGGTGCTTCTGAAGGGACTGGCACAGCGAGAGGGCACTACATACGACTTCAGGTTTATCCTAGGGGAGATAAAAATACATACAGAAAGCTCCAGACTGATGGCACTTCTATATCAAGTTCAGAGTAGAGTTATTCAACTGAAATACAATAGGAAGGGAAAATGTTTCACAGCAAGGAAGCAATACGCAGAGTTACACTATTAATTGCAACATCAGTGATCCACATGGGACTAAAGGATTATATGTGCAATTTTAGGTTGTGGAATAATTACTGGAGGCGACTCAGAAATTAAAATCGTATTAAAGGTAAGGCATTGTTCACATATTAAGGAAAGGTATCACATTGAAGAAGCTTCCTGTGTAGAGTACAACTGGTATGCAAGGTGTTCCTAAACGGTGGTTCCCTGAACAATATTGCCTATGAAAAACCAAGAAGGGTGGAGCTGAGTGAAGACTCATATTGTGCTCCATATGGTGCTATGGAACTGATAAGCTGCATACTTGCCAACCTGAGCCAAATAAAGTCTGTCATTTTCTGACAAAGTGCTGTCCTTTGTGCAAACTTCGTTCGTTATAATGCCCTTTATAATACCAAAACAAACCTCCAACCCAAAGGCTACCTGCCACCAAAGTGCAACCACCCCTCACTGAGCTTGCACCCTGATTTTTCTTCATCTATGCCTTTAAAAGCGAAGCGAGAGAATTTTACACCAATCATAATATAGATTGTGTGTGACTACAGTCACTCAAGCTCCACCTTGAAGGTGAGTAATACAAAAATGGCTTAAGGAAGGGGGGATGTTAGGGAAGACATCATCATGGACAAGTCAGGGCTCAGCCTCTCTTTCCCCCCCCCTCCCCACAGGGACTCCTTTTGGGTAATATCCAGACTTTCCAAGTACTTCTCTGGGAAAACAGATCTCTCCAGTGCTGCTCCTTTTAACTGAATGCATTTCGTATATACGCAGGCAGTACATTTATCACTGCCAATCCATAAGAACCTGTACTTCTCTTGCTTTCAATGAACTGCACTGTTCATGCTGCCAGCTGCAGAAGTCTCTCACCGGGCACCGCCAGGTAGGGGCTGCGTGAGGCCGCGGAGCCCGAGCAGGCAGGGAGCGCAGCGCTGGTAGTGAACCCACAGCCAGCAGAGCTCAGATACACTGCACGTGACAGGACTGGTAGTGCCCAACTGGACATCCCTTGGAATCCAGGCCCGGCTGCCCCCAGCCCCTCTGATAGCTGAGGACAAGCTAGAACACTGCCCAAGTACTTCACCCTTTTACGCAACATGGGTAGAGGAGGAAATTCAGGCACCACCAGGAGTGTGACTGTTCATTGCGAGAGTTGCAAGTCGCTATCTACTTACTAGCTCTTCTTTGATCATATCCATGATAACTGGCAGGTAGGAATCCACAATTTCTTTGCACTCAGAGACCAGGCTTTGGTCAGGAAGAAACTCACATGTCTTTTCCAAGTAAGAGCGGATCTCATCCTATAAAAGATAAGGTGAACTGTGAGACTATCCACATACTTTTATCTCAAGGGTGCTTTCTATGGCCAAAATGCTCAACACAAAGCCTAAGAAAAAAACAAACCAAACCCTGGACTTGGCAAGCAAAACTAGAACGAGGTTTTACATTATAGGTCTATTTTCCCCAGTCCCAGAGCTTCATTGAGCCCTGCCAAAGTGGAAACATGAAATGCTGCTTGCAAAGCCTGTAGTATCACAGCCTTGCCAGCACACACCATTTACATTTAAGAGGTGGAAATTACAGACTCGTGGGACAGTGTTTATACAAACTACTTTCAGGTTCACAGAAGAAAAAGGGAAGTGCTCACAACCAAAATAAATCCCCCTTGGTGTAGTCATCCACGTCTAGAGACTGCAGTACCCCACCTTTTAAGATCGATGGCCCACTGGTACAACAATATTATTAAGCATTTACAGTGAACTGAGGATATGTTAAGAGCATGAGAGACTCTAGCATTTGCTAATCTCTAAACTAGAACAGGCTGTTTAAAAGCCTTTTCCCATATACGCCATCCCCTTTACAACATTTGCTGCTTAGGTTGGGAAAACGCCACCCAGATTACTCCCCTCCACCCCCTCACCTTGTGATCTTGTTAAGACAATGAAAGCACATCTCCTTGGGGCAAGGAGAAGGGGAGCTCCGCTTACCTCAGTGCCATTATCCTTCAAAACCTTGTCAGCCACTGTCACAAGTTCCTTACACAAGTCACAGGGGATACTGTTCTGTGGAGAGAAGTCAGAGTAACAACGTGAAGAATGAGCGTCACACGTGGGACTGAAGTCAAGGAAGAAATAGTGGCTGAAGCAGGTGGTGAGGGGAAGAGGTGTTTCTAACTAAAGAGTGAAGCTATTCCAAGCATGCCCAGCTCTGATTTCTTCAGTAAACTAACACGGTATGAATAAGCAGACATGCTACCACTTGCTGGTTTCAGCTAGTCCCACCTCCCCTGAAGTATAAGGTATATTGCCCCAAGAAGCCTTCTCCTGAACCTTTTACCTTACACTTCAAAGAGTTTGCACTTAATAGAATAGAAATAAGAATTTTTCAGGCAGCTTCACTCATCTTAATTGTGCTCTACCATTCGGACATTCTCCCCTTCCCTTACTTTTCCACAAATGTCTCAGCACAGATAGAGCCAAGGTGGTCAGAGCACACCTCTAAGTAAAAATGCTTTTTTCCTCCTAGAAAATTGTGAAGCAGTACCACAAACTACAGCAACATCCAGTAAAGTAGCACTCACATTTAGTACAAATGTAACTTGAAAAGCCACTCTAAATGTAGCATTTGTACCATCATTTACTGTCATGCTTATATAATTTAGCATGTGCTGCATCTTTTTGTGGTATGTTAATTTATGAGAACAACCTAGAAAAGTATATACCTTTTTCTGTAATAAGCCTGTCAGGTTGGCATTGCTCAAGTTAAGAGTAAGAAAAGGTTCTGTGAATTCAGAGTTGGTTTAATAACAACAACAAGGAATGCATCTGAAATCCACTAGCTCCATTACACACATTGCTCAGTGATTCTGCAACAGGTCACAGGAGAAGTCAGGAGACAAGTTGTGCAAGGCAGAGAAGTGCAAAGCAACCTTCATCTAAGCATCTAAATCAAGGCACATTAACCAAGGCACAGTCAGATGTGGCACTTCAACCACAGACTTGAAAAATCTTCAGCAGCATATGGAAGCCAGTTACCTCAACTGCAGGTGGGAAGACCTCTCAGTAGTTGATACTTACTACAGTAGGCTTGTTCCAGACATTCTGCTGGCAGTGTTTTACTGCTCCACATTGGGAGGCCGTCCGAATGCTCTGACACCACACCTCGGGACCCTTTGCACAGTCCTTCTGCCACACAAGAGGACTTGCCACAGCTGCCAAAAAAAAAAAAAAAAAAAAAAAGAATCATTCTTTCACAGTTGCAGCCTTGAAGGACTTCCACTCTAAAGCAAGCAGGTTAATGCTGTACTGTATAACCACAGCCTCTCCAGTATGCCACTCAGGTTTGCTAACATTAAGCAAGTTTCAATCCAGCCATTTCTGACTGGAAAACTGAGTCCCAAATACAGGCTACGTAGTCAAAGAACTCAGAAAAACCCTAATAGTCAGACTTCTCCATTGAAGTGCCTGAGCCACACCAGTAACAGGACAAGTTAATCAGCTGCACCTTTTAGCTGACTTTCCAATTTTGGGGGGTTTTTTCTGTTGGTTTGGTTTTGGTTGTTTGTTTTGGGGTTTTTTTTGTTTGGTTTGTTGGGATTTTTTTGTTTTGGGTTTTTTTGGGTTTTTTTTTTTAACTCTGCTGTCCGGACACTCAACTTCTCCCAATTTCCTAAAACCACCCTGTCTTGTCAGTAGGCTCAGTTTCTTCAGCAGCTAAACTCCTACAGTACACTAACCCATGAAGAAACAACTCCTAAAATCCTACAGCAGACAGGCTCCAAGGAAATGTGCTGTGGTCTAAGCCTAGAAGACACTGCTGTCAACATTTATTAAAAAAAAAATTAAAACTAAATAAAGGGGAAAAAAACCAAAACAACAAACCAGAAACCACACACCAAAAAGAGACCCCAACCAAGCACACACCAAAAAACCCCAACTAAACAACTAAAATCAAACTGTTGAAACCTATTAACAGTAAAGGTGTGGTTTAAGAGCCGTTATCTTCATATGAGTGCCATTTACACATCACAAAATGCAGTGAAATGACATTGTCAAACAAGCAGGAATTAAGCTGCTTAATTCCTCCGAAGCTTCCAGGAAGGTTACGACAGCTGAACAACAGCTTTTCTGTTTCTCATGTCTTGGTTCTAAACAATTAGAGGATCAACTTAATGGCCAAATTACCAGTGCATCTACTATGTACGTAGCCACTACCCATCCAAGAGAGACAGAGAAATTCTGCTTTAGAGGTGGCATCGTGCAGCCTTCTCAGCTGTCGATTTATAAAGCCTGTTTACACTGGATTTCAGAGGAATGACCCACTTATTTGAAGAAAAATGTGCTCTGCATGCTTAATTTTGTACACAAAAGCTTGAAGTTTGCCACCCCCTCTCCTAGCAAAAAGCCTACACTGCGTATTATTCTTCCAGACGTCACACGAGGACTGGTTATAAGACCCTAGGAAGAAGTCTTCAGACTTCCTAATAACATACAGTTAGCAAATTATTTATGGATGGCCTATTTTAAATTACAGCATTATTGGTCTGGAAGCACTAAGAATAGTTAAGTTTCAAAGTCAGACTGGTCAGGCAAAAAAAGCTGTCAGCATGACAATAACCAAGTATACACTCAGCTGAGGGAAGGAGTCGTTCTTCCCTTTCAGATGCTGGTACTGCACAGTGGTAGGAAGGCTCTGCAAGGCAGAGTCAAGCAAGACCTTGACTTTAAACACAGGAATTAGGGGATTTCAACTAGTATAGCTTTTAATTAGTATAGCCTTTAACCTATGCCTTTGCTTCTGTAAATCAGAAGAAAATTACTCCCCCCTCCCATCTGAAACATACTGTAAAACTATAATATAAAACTGCAATAGTAATTCCAAGCAGTTTCTCAAACTCTTGATTTAAGAGGCTGTTTAAAACCCAACCTAAGGAATTCATGCTGTAACTTGCAATAGTTTGATCTAACTCTCCATGAACTTCCAGGTTTTGTTTGGCTTTTTGCTTTAAGATCCTGTCACCGTATGACTTCAGATCCATGCCCAGCTACAGCAGAACATCTAACTAACAGTTAGTCATGTTCCTTCTACCTTGTAGCCTCTGACCCGGGCATTAAAAGTGCAGGACAAAAATACCATGCTTCAGATTTATGCTTATTTATTAGCGTTTTGGCTGTACATCTTTAACAAATACCCTTACTGCGTGGCTTCTGTATCAAACAGATGCTCACACTAATGCCCTGACTTGCCAGGACACAGCAAGGGGTATCAGCAGGGTTATGTCAGGTTATGACACTGAGGCAGAAGAAAATTGAAGAGCAAGGCAAGAACCTGAGACATCCTGAGATGAGCAGAGGGCAGGCTGCAGATAATTGTTCAGAAAAGGGGAAAAAACATCTTACAATTAGATAGGTTTTTTTGACAGTACATTAACTACTTGATGTCTCCAATCATGGTGCTTCCTTCCATCACATCCCACCCGTTTGGAGGAGAAAAGAGCAGTTTCTCAGAAGAGGTGAACACAGCCGTACTTGGTGCAAGTTCTTCTCAAAGCACTGCCACTGCACACAGAGGCACTCCAAACTTGAGAATAAGGACACTAACATTATCTGCAGTCCTCTACAGGAGACCAAAAGCCACAAAATCTCAGAAGAGCTTGAGACCAGCGGGGCCAGTGAAGAATGAGAAGCATCCAACTGTTTGTAAGTCAGTGAACACTGCAAACTAGTTTGAGGAAGCAATATGCACGCAAAACGCTTTCCCCTGGTATCATTTAAAATCCCCACTCCTGCAGAACACAAGAGCAAGATGAAATGCCAGTATACCTACATAACTTACCACCAAAAAAGCTAACAAATTCAGGAAACAAACCTGAATCAGCTATGCCATGAGGATGAACACATCTACAGAAAAGAGAAACAGAGGAGGAGCTGTGTTCTTTCAATTACAAAGGACACTGGGGAAGCTCTTCCCTTCTCAGAAGGCAACTCTCTATTTGATACTTTCAGTACACATCTTTCTGGTTAAAGGGTGACTAGGCAAATTGGTTTGTTAGGGCCACACATTGTCAGCACATTTTAGACAGCAGCTACAGAGTACAGACAACATGTGCCAAGCATGGCTCTTTTTCTTCCACTTTCCCTTGAGACAGCCTCTGCTGCTTCTTGCAGAGCGACATGTTAACGTGGCATTTCACATCCTCCAGTTGCTGGGTAAACCCAATGTGATTACCTTCCTGGTTATCTCCAGCATCCCTTTATTTTATATATTGTTCTTTAAGTAAAGGTCATCCCTTCTCTGTAGATTAGCTCTCCACATTCACACATGCCCACCCAAACCTGCCCCCCTTCCCTGAAGCGCTTGCAAGCCACTATTTTTAGAGTGCCAAACGAGTTTATCTGTGAAGGCCAGAGTGTTTCTTTATTTGTCCTCTTCACTGGTTCCTCCCATCTTAAAATGCTTCAGAGACCTGGTTTCTTCAGTTTTAGAAGGAAAGGTCTTTGCTCCACCAAGCTTTTCCTATATTAAGCAGTGAAAGCAAAAAAAAAAAAAAAAAAAAAAAAAAGAGAGCAAGAAGGGGAAGTAGAAATGCAGTTTGTGTACAAAGGGCACATGATTCCAATGCAAAAGAGTTCAGCTTTCGGTTTTCTACCAAGCTGCCAGCCTACAAGCACACTAAGAGCCCTGCATACACCTGCATCTTCTCAAAACAATAAAAAACAAAAGGTGGAAAAGAGTTTCATACCCACTCTAACCTCTCCGATGATTGTGGTGTCTGACAGACAAGAGAAGCCATCTCCCAGAACAAGCATTACCTCAGAAACACAGCCTGAAGCCCAACAACATAATTAAAATACTCCACAAGTTGAAGGGTAACAGCAGAAAAGGAAGGAGAAACGATTCTTTGAGGGCCAGATCAGCAACGTAACACTGCCAGGACACTGGCAACGCAGCCCTGAAAACTGACAGCTACCGCTTATCACATGAGACTCCGCCAAGGAATTCACACAAAACCCAGTCTAAAGGCTGTAAAGATAAAGGGAAACAGTCAGCTTGCTCCCACAGTGGTACTATCCCACTTAGCAACTGTGAGTTACTCCCAGAAGTTAGTGAAGCAGAGGTGACAGCCCTCTCGGACAATACCGCCTTTTCTACTTGGAAAGCTTTCAGAGACACTCGTGTCAAAGTACAGTTTGGTTTTTCTCTTCTCTTCAGAAAACAGGAACCTGTAAGGAAGCTTAAAATGACTGGATTACCATTCTGCAAGGACAGCTACTGGAAAATTGTGAGGTAATTATCTTCCCTGAGAATAACCTTCCCTTCCCTCAAGCATTTGTTATGCTTCTTCCAGGGAGAGCCAGCCTGAATTTCTTCCTGAGATTCTCAGGAAAGCATCCTAAGCAATCTCCTCCAGAGCTCTACTGAAGCTACTAATAAGACTTTCATGATAGTGCTTAAAAAAGTTAACACCTTACGTAAGCTTATATGAACAGGGATCCTATACAGGCCAGACCACCTAGAGGATAAACCAGGGAACTATCCCCCAGAACACAAAAAAAACTCATCTTGAAGACTCAGGCCTCCCCCAAACCAAACTGCTCTGAAAACCTTGGTGTGAACAACATTTTTACAGACAAATTAACCTACAGTTGGCAAGAAAAGGAAAGCGCTGAGCTGCTGTTCACTTGAAAGGGGTTGAAGTCAGTTATGGAAAATAATTTGGGGAATAACTTCTGCCTTTATGACAGTCTAATTTGTGCCAAGTGTATTAACATATTCATCAGGAGGGATACTCTTTCTCAGGCTGTCCCACTTGGCAATGTTAAAAAACCCAAAACATTATTTCTCAGAAACCCCCACAGACCCAGTAAATGCATCATTCTCTGCCACTCTATGCTCAGTTGGTTCCCACATTTCCACCTTTCCCCCGTTGCTTTTGCAGTTCTCAAAAGAAAAGTGTGTTTAAGAAGTCAAGAGGGATCAACTTCTCTTCGTCAAGTCTTACAAAGTGTCAACAAGTCAAGGAGTGACCTCAGCCTGAAGTTATCTGAAGGGCTCAATACTCCATGGCCCCTCTGGTTAGTTTAAGTAAAAATTTCAAAAGCTGTCACCACCTCACAGGTTGGTAACTCACATCAAAGGTCTACTATGCCTTGGGATTAATGAGGCAGTAAAATGGCCACAGGAATTGAGAGATTACAGGCAATTTGCAGAAAAAACCTGATGAAACCTGGCCAGCTGTTAACAGTATTCCAGATGTCAGCTAAGCAGTTGCTGAAGGTTACTACTACAAAGGTTACTATAAAGGTTGCAAGAGTAACTTCCCCATTGACCAGAGGTTGCTACCAGGATACCAAGCAAGCACCTACTTCTGTCTGAGATTTTTCTATGACAGAATCTAGAAGAGATATTTGGATGTTCAAGGGCATCTGGCAGTCATCAGAAGTAAGCAGGCCCATACTGTATGCTATGATATTCCCAAGAAGTTACAAGAACCATTTTCCCCCTGCAGCAGATCCCTGTAGAAATATGCCTAAATGTTTCTAACATACTTCTGCCCATCTCCATTCCTTCTGGCTTTGTTTTGAGTGGTTTTGTTCCCCTTTCACCAGGCAAACATAT
Source organism: Actenoides lindsayi (assembly GCA_025331215.1). Lineage (NCBI taxonomy): Eukaryota > Metazoa > Chordata > Aves > Coraciiformes > Alcedinidae > Actenoides > Actenoides lindsayi. The sequence goes on along the minus strand of WTSP01028067.1, from coordinate 4,103 downwards.
TCACACCACAAAGAATGGAATGTTATGCAGAAAAGCCAAAGTTCCTGGCCACAGGTTACGCTGCAGTCCCAACAAAGCACAGGTGAAGTCCAGAGGCATCTAAAAAACTTCAGAAAACAAAGGCAGTTCAAGATACTGCCAGAAAGAAACAGAAGAGTCTTGGGAGCAATGCTCTTTTCCGTGCTGCTTTAATGAAGAATGAATACCAGGCATGGAAGATGAGTCAACAGGAAGCTCCCTTAGGGAAAGGGAAGACATTAGACCCCCACAGTTGAGCAGAGGAAATATGCCAGAGGGATAAAAAGGGACATTTCAAAGAGCAGCTTCGGGCAGGACAAAGTTAGTGATGTGAGAGCCTGGAAAAGGCAAATTGTGGTGCTAAAAGTGAAAGAACAACCTACCCAGGAGCACAGTGATGAAGCAGCTGTTAGCAGCAAAGAAGAAAGTGTTAACTCCTAATCTCTGCATACTAACAGTTTGCATCCCAGTGTGAACACAGTCAAAGGATTTGTTACATTTGGGAAAAAAAAAACGAGCCCTGAAATTTCATTGCAAGATTCATTTACTCAGCATCTCCAAGGAAATCTCCCCATATGCAGACTTTTACAGAAGTCAAGAACAAAATTCAGAAACTAGTCAGGGTAAAAAGTGTAAACGTGAGACTTCTCACTCCAAGAGAAAGATAAATACTGGTATCTGAAATTAAACATTGCTCCCTGTCCAAATACACAGGCAAACATTGCCTCAAAAATATATGCACACACTTCAAAGACCACACAAGTACCCCTTTTAACTTGCAATAGGAACTCTGGTATCTTAATAGCAGCAAATTAATTGTATACAAAAGCTGCTACATGAAGGAAAAAACTGAACAGAAAACGGATTGTAAATCCTTTAAAAAAAATTTAAAAAGCAAACTTTTTTTGCACCAAACCTGCTTTGACAAATCAGATCCACATAATACACTGAAACAAAAACCCACTGAGAGCCAGCAGGAACTGGTCCTGCTCCCCCCAAAGACACAAGGTAAAATTCTTCCTGCAAGTTATACCAGAAAACCCTCCCTGAAACGGCACAGCCCACCCTCTGAGCGTCCAAGCTGACATCACCGTCACCTGACAGGCACAATGCAATTCTGCTGACAAGCTCCCACTCTCTTGTTCCACCCTCTGCATCATCTCAGTTTTCAGAGATTCCCTGAAGTGCTTTTCTTTGTGGTCTGCTGAATAGCAGAAACCAGACTGCCAAAGGACCACGTAAGACTTCAGCAGCTCTGCGGATGCAAGCGCGTCTTTTTGCCGAGAGCAACGGTGACCAGGCAGAACGGCTTGTGCAGCTCCTCCAGACACAACCAAGAACAACTCTTCCTATTTATAGCTCTTCTGCAAACAAGGAGGAGATTGTGCAAGGGCAGGTTTACCCAAGCCACATGACTGAGGCACTATCAAGCACCGTTTCGTTATGTGACGGTCCTAAGGTGCCTCATACCCACAACACCCCTCTAAGAAAACAAGGACATATTTTTTAGGTATAAGACACCTTCCCCTGTTTGCCTAATTTAATCTGCAGCAGTGGGCTGCACCAGCCTAGGCTTTTTTTGTTAGAAAACACATTCCTAGGCAGAACAAGCCTGTGAACTACAGAACATAATCCGAGTTCAGTTATCTGCTTATTCCGTATCTTCCAGAAAATTCAGGTCAAACTAACCCAGCCTTCAATTTTCTTGTCCCCAGATGTTCTGACCCGTGTTTGCTAGAGGAATTATACATTAATTTAAAATCTTGGAAGGAAGGAAGGAAGGATTAAGTTTTAAGGAGGGTGAAATAATCACATCCTCAAACTTTTTACTTCCAACTCTCACCTTAACTTTTATTTTAAAAAGAGGAAAAAAAAAAAATCAGCTCAAAAGAAACTGACTTCTGTGCACCCAGACTTCCTCCTTTCCAGGTCTCAAATGCAAGCAATAATCCAAGTGTTTATCAGTACTATGGAGATCCAAAGTCCTGTACACCCTGCTTTAATTTCTTCATGTCTCTTTTAAAGGGAAGATGCATGGAAGCAGTGTAAGTAGGTCAATCAAAAACCCTCACAGCCTACCAGCCGTGCTGCAAACCAGCCAAGTAACTCCATTAGGATACTCCAAGGGTGGTTAAGATTCTGATACAGCCAATTAGTTGTGTCAGTAGATGAAAATGGTGTTTCAGGTTGTTCACAAACAAAACCTTCAGAACAAACTGCGCAACGCTGTCGTGGGCTAGACAATTTGTATTCATGACAGAACTCTGATTTAAAAAAAAAAAAAAGGTGAAGACTTGTGTTAAAACAGTAAATTCCTAAAGAAAAACAGGCCTAACAAGTCTTCTGCCATGCTCAGTTGCATACGCATACCTTTAACAGGTAGCCCAAACCAACTCTCATTGCCGAACTGGTTTCACATTACAATTTCCCTAAATACACTAATGGGCAACCTGGTGGATACTTCCAAGGCAAATCCTTCTCACTTTTTAAGCACAAGAAACTACAAAAACTTGAGCAATCTGAAACATTCCAATAGAAATTATCATTAACGGCAGTTAATTCAGTGCAGAGCAGACACAAAAGTCAAACTATTAAAGCAGATAATAAGCAGAATGAAAGCTGACATTTGCTTGCTTCTTTCCAGCCTGAGAAGTCTGAGATCCTCCATTAATTTGTCCACAGATCACTATATTAAAGCCCTACTTAAGTACAGGGCTAGAGTACAATCGTGCAAGATCTCAGAGGTATAATTTACTGCAGCCTCCCAGTTGGTTCTTCCTGCAGCTTTTAAACAGCTAGTCAGGTTTGGGGATTTTTTTAGTCAACTTCTGAAATGTTGCAGCTTAAACTCATAAGCAAATAAGCTCTAGGTTTAAAAATCATTTAAAAAAAAAAAGTTCTCTGAAAAATCACATGCACCACTGTATTAGATTCTTAACTTCGGGGTTCCTAGCCACTCCACACCACAATGTCTGAAGGTGTATTACCCCTCACGTGAGTCTGTGAATCATTTCTGTAGCTCTGTCTAGCTTCTGCGAAATACAAAATACAAGCCCTGCCTTTTCTAACCTCTAGTCCTAAATGTTCAAGGCAAAAATATCAGTTATTCCCACCAGCTACACCTCAGCGACAACAGGTAACGAAGCAGCGAGCAGCAACGTCAGTGGATTTTTCCATCTGGAGCAGGAGACCCTGATGAAATGAGGCTGCTAAAAAAGCCCGCAACAGAAGCAGCTATCTCTAGCCCTCTGAAAGAGGATTAACACCCATCTATCCCTGAACTGCCAAAGGTAAATAAAGCTGCTGGCGGAAAAAAAACCCAAGCAAAACAAAAAAACCAGCAGTTTCTCCCAACTGTTCTCATTATGGCTCCAAGATTAGCGTCGGATATGGATACAAATTGACCCGACGCTACCAGAGGGCCCTACCAGCTGTGGCAAAAGGCTGCTTTCTCACGGGGAACGCGCCCCTCCTCCCCGCCTTTACCTAATCGCTATTCTTGGGCCGTTCCCGCCCTGACCATCCCTTTTCCCCACAGCCACCACCTCCAACGCCAGCTCGCCCCCCGCCCCGGCGGAACCGTTAGGTCTCACACGGGGCTGCGCCAACGGCCGCCGCCCGCCCCCCCCCCATCCTCCTCTCGCTCCGCTGTCAGCAGCCAGGCCCAGCAGCTCCTGCTGGAGAAGGGAACCGCTCTAGGCCCGGCCTCCCCCTACCGCCGCCCTCCGCCTCCTCCTCCTCACAGCGCCGACCGCCCGCAGCGCCGTCCAGCTCGCTGCCGAGGGCACACCGCCGGGGCCAAGAGCGAGAGCTGGAGAGGAAGGAGGAGCGGGAGGCAGAAGCCGGGCCGGCGGGGGCCGCTTACCGGCCGCCAGCAGCCCAAGAACGCAGAGGAGCCGCCGCGCCATAGTTGCCGAGCCCGCCTGCAATGCGACGGCGCCGCTGCCCCCCCGCCCCTCTTACCGCATGTTGAAGGGGGCCATGAGCCTCACCACATACCGTCGGTCCTTTGGGAACTTGAGCTTTGGGATCTTAGCAGGATCGAAGTCCGGCGGGTAGTATTTCTACAGGGACAAAGCAGAGAA